>PVJX010006429.1:0-74103 GCA_004027295.1 Dolichotis patagonum | reverse complement strand
TGAACATGTGAATATTGAAAATGCAAGACCCCTAGGCCCTGTGCTACAGTGAGTAAGGACAATGGCCAGGCAGGGCTGGGAATGGACCTCATGGGGCACTGGCAATCCTACCTTGTGATGCCAGCTGTCTCTTCCAGGTGCCTGGCCCCTCTGCCCTGCAGGCACCTGATGTGATAACTACAGAAATGCCTGCGTTTATGGCAGTGGCAGATAAAAAGAAACTGACATAAATTAGATATGACTTGGAATAAATGCTCTGAAAATATTGCTGAGAGTCAGAAAAAGTATGATGAAAAGAATTTGCTACTGGATTTTTAAAATAAATGTCAACAAAATATATGAAGGGCCTGGTGTTGTATATAGCTCAGTAGCATGACACCTCCTTGGCAAGTGTGAGGTGCTGAGTTTGAGCCCTGGTTCCCCCCTCCACACACACACACAAAAAGAAATTTTTAAAAATGTCATAAGTATGTTTTCCCGAATATAATAAAAAATGGGATGCAGTCCTAACAAAAATTAGTTATTCGGATTGCTACATTAAAAAACCGCATTCCCATTTTATACTATTTTGTTATGTTTGATATTATTGTATGTGAAGCCATGATCAACTATTACAAAGAAAGAGACATCATGGTAGCTACTGTTAATATCCGGTTGTCTTGTTATAAGGTGCTGTGTTGCTTATATTGTTCTGTTCTGATCTGCTTTGTTCTGTCCTCCTTTGTTTTATTCTCTTTAAAATAAAAAAAAAACAGCATTTCTACTGCATCTGAATGAGACCAACATCATTATGAGGTTGTGACTAGAAGCTCTTGACTTTCCCTCATCCTGAAGAATTTAATATGCTAACAGGAAGCACTGCCCTATGCCTTGACAGCCTTGATCATATTCTGTGTCCAGAGCTGGCATCATCTGGAAAACACTGAAGTGAGCATTAGTGGGCATATGAATAAACGAAGTGCTCTATCTCCCAGGAGAGTTATTTGGCACAGCCCTGGGAAATTTGTGCCAAAGTGTGACAGATAAAACAGCAACAGAGACCTTGTTGGAAAGGCTGAAGGTGAAGTGGGAAATCAGGGACAGTGTTCTGCTAAAGGGGACACATTTGGATAGGAACTAATAATTCTGTGCTGTTATTCCTTTTAATTATTATCATTATCATTTTTATACTTCCACAATCAGCACATAATAAATTATCATAACTATTTTGACTAACCTCATTTTAATCTCCAGGTTATTGAGAAGAATTTGGCAGATGTCATTTAAGTTCTCTGGTTAATGTTCTTTGTAGACACAGCTAAATGCACATAAATACCCAAATGTGCTCCTTTTGAAACTGTGAACTCCTTTGATACGTTGGACTGATTTGGTTTGTGTTATGGAACATGTCCCAAGAATGGACACATGGCCCTTTTTTCTTTGTAAAGGCCAAATCCTTTTCCACAGAATGTGTCGCTTAGTCATATAATCAGCCTCTCAGAGAGGGAAATTTGGGTGAATTTCATTTTTTTTTTGAAGAAAACAGAGCTGCAGTGAACTTCTTAAACCTAAACCTGAGTTCTAATGTGGAAATGTGTGCATGTATGTGTTTTATGTGTCTGACACATACTATTGTTGGGGACGACTATGAAGAAGCTCTGCAAAAGATTTAAAATTAACTAATTGGCTTTCTATGTTTATCTGAGAGTCTGTCCTAGGCCTCAGCCCCTTCCTTGCCTGGTGACGGGAGCTGATTCACAGTAAGTGAACCTCTATGAATCACTGGTCCTGGCTGAGGGCTGTAGTGGCCTATGAGGCCAGAAATACCTCAAAGGGCAAGATAAGACCACAGCTGTGGACACCTGGCTCAAACATCAGTTAAGTAGAGACTGCAGCTGCAAAAATTACTCCTACAGTCTCACTCCTACCATGTCTTCATGATAAGACAGTTCTCCTAAAATGACACGATTCATTACTTGGAAACGTCCTTGAAGTGTCTCCCAAGGTCCTGCTCATTGCTTGCACTTTCCTCACTTTCCCCACTCTTTGTTTTGAACTTAATAAATATGGGCGTTCCAGAGAAATCTTTGTCTTAGCCCTTAGAGTCGTGAACTCAGCTAAAGGGTTTTGATCCTCCTGGAGCCCTAAAATCATACCACTTGTCTCATTTTATTTAAGCCTTTTCTGTACACTCGTTTGGGAGAGTGGGGATCTAGGTCACGACCCAATATACTATCATTCTAATCAGTACTCAAAATATTTTCCAAATTTGTAATACTCCCAGCAGCTGGGACCCTAGCTATCTTCTCATGTCCTTACAGGCAATGGACATTTTCAGCCTCTAGACTGTTCACAGGTGATTCTGCAAATCTTTTGACATTTCCTATCTTACATGACTGTAAGAGCTCAAATGCAAGTACGTATAGAAATTAGACAAATAAGATTAAGTTTTAAATCACAGTGGTAAAGAGCTTGGAAAATTGGAAAGGAAATGCTTTGACTATTTTAGACATTAAAATTTAAAATTTTTGGAAAACACACTGTTGGATGAATGAAACTGTGACCTGAGAACCACAGTCTTGGTCTTGTTCTAAGGAAAAATGCCATCTGTGGGAGACAGTGTGGCACTGGCTCCTATTGTTCCCAGGTACACCCAGTCTCTGTCCTCCTCACAAACTTAAAGTCAATTCTTATCAATATGTGGGCTCTGAGATTGGTGGCGCTGCCCTATTTTAAGGACAGAAATGTGAGAAAATTGCTTTCTATTACCTTAGTATGGGGTGGGATATTTCATATTCTGTAGACAAGTCATTTATCACTTTTAGAGTCAGAAAGATAAAAAATAGAGCATTTATAGGAAATGTGACAGGTTTTCTGCTATTTTCATGCAAAATACATGTTTTACTCCAACATCTCAGCATTTAAAAAGCACCAGTTATCTCTCTAGTGAAACCATGAATTTTAGGCTTTCATCCGATTTCCCCCTACCTCTTGGTTCTTTTCATCTGGCACATTGCTGAAATTTGTAAAACTGGAAGCTTCACATAAAAATGACTTTGGGTTTTTTTTCTGGGTGGATATTGAACAATCTATTTTTTTTGTGGAATGCTTTTCCTATCAAGTTCACTGCCATTAAACTGAATCATAAGCCAGCATTTTTGTCATTATCTTGTTCTAAATGGAGTTCATTGTTTTCTAGACTGACATACACAGCTCTCCCTTTGTCTTTACTGTACTCAGTAGGACTATAGATGGGGCCACATTTGATATCTGCAATGTGCAGGAAAGAGCTAGAGCATATTGTGAATGTTATTTGCAGATCATTCTGGTTGCTCTGGAATGCCAACTTTAATATCTGGGAAGTACAGAGTTGATGAGGCTTTGAACACTGTGGTATTTTTTGTCAGCAAAAGAGAACTGTTAACTTTCTAGAATAGCATTCTCAGGGCTGCTCACTGCTCCAGTTTACCTGGGTTTGCATCATACAAGAGCAAAAATTGTTGTAGGATGACTTTGATGACTCAAGACAAAGTCAGCACTGGCCAAGTGTTGAAGAAAGCCAAGGTGGGCTGTAGATGGAAAGTGTGACCTGGGAAGTGTGTGTGTGTAGCTTAGGGCATGGTCTGTCTTGTTGAGGCATGACCGTGAGTTCTGGTGATGTGAATTTACTGGACAATTCCTATGACTTCACTTCGTCCTGGCTTTGTCATGGGCCTGTGGTTAGTTCAATTACTCTCACCCGCTAGACAGGTGCCTCCTTTTTCTCTTGACTTTTGATATCCCATGATCTCCTCAAATTGCATCAGATGGGTGGCTTATCCCAAGAAAGCAGCCCTTTCTCTACCAAAAGAGTGGGAATAATTGCTGTACACAGCCCAGCATTCATTTTGGGGAGAAAGTAACTTTACTACCTCTTCCTTTACTAAATATTGTAACTGTTGTCTACTACCTCACACCTGTCCATCCTTCCTCTCAGCTGGATTGATGCTGATGAGATCCTCTTTTCCTACAGCTTTGTGGCACTCCCTGAATTACAAGAGCATCCTCAGTATCACCCTCCTTCTCCTCTGCCATCGAACCCCTGTCTCTGAGCCTAACTCTTGCCATTCAGCATCTTTTATTTTTCACAAAGTTATCCTCAGGCTGATGCCTTCACTAAAATACTGCTCCTCTTAACTGCATCTTTTACACGTGCTCACTTTCTTGTTACCCAGTGGAGAATGTAATGTCCCTTGCTATAAACGAGACTCTTTGCCTTTCATCTTCCACCTGGAACTAAAGTCCTTCTTTAGCTTCTGATCCCTTCTCTGAATCTTATGCCTACCTTTTTTTGCTACCTTTATTTTGCTATGCATTTAGCAACAGTTTTAGAGATATAAATGTCATTCATAGGTCTTTATAATGTATTTTTAAAAGCATGAGATAGGAGACTTGTTATTAAATCTAGTTCCTGGTGGGTATTCTTATTTTAATTACTTTTTAAATTAATGCATAAAAACACAAGATACTAAACATAAAAGTTGTACATACTAATAAATACCACGTCATATATATATAAATCACATTAAAATACCTATCTCCTCAAATGTCTATTATGGCTTTTGGTGAAAGCATACAAAAGAATCTCTTTTGACTTCTTGAAATTTACAGTAAATTATCATTTTCCATAGTCACCCTAATAGTACCATAGCACACTAGAACTTCTTTCCTGTATAGATGTAACTTAGTACCCAATGATCAAACTCTTCTCATCTCTCCTCCCCGCTATTTCCAGCCTTGGATAACTACCATTAAATGAGTAGTGAAGATGTAGTACTTAAACACAGTGAACTGCTATTCAGAAAAAAAAAGCTGAAATTCTCTCATTTGCAACAAGATAGATGGAACTAGAAATCATTATATTAAGAGAAAAAAAGCCAAAGCCAAAAAAGACACATACAACCTGGTCTCACTCGTACATGAAATATAAAAATATTCATCTCATAGAAATTGAGAGTAAAATGGTGGTTCCCTAGCCTTTTTAAAGCTGGTAGCTTAGATGTTTACTCCACCCATGTGAACTAGTGTGAAACACCACTGCTGACAAATTTGCTGTGTTTCAGGAGGTTATCATGATGGCTTTGTGATAGATCCATTGATGATCTCTTAAACTCACCAAATACACAGCATTGTCTTACAATCCATTATATAGTATAATTTAATCCATTAAATATTCTGTTCAAATAAAAAGATTGGCTGCCCTCTAATTATTAAAGCAATATCCCTGTAGACTGTTTGTCAAATACAATAGTCATTGTTTTTTAAAATTATTTGCAAATATAATATGAATGCAATTTAGTATTAAGTGACTGATGTCATTTTTCCATACGTATTGGCAATTTCACTGGCTAGATAATACTATATTTTATCAAAGACTTCAGTAAGGCTATTGTGATGACTGAAAGGTAGGTATTTTTTTCAATGAATGTTTAATTATTTTTAAATGATGTTATTTTGAACATCAATACAGTAGATAGTCTACTATGTAAAAAGCACAGGATTCTTAAAATTTAGGAGATATTGCCTTTGACTCATTGCTCTCCATCTGGCTGAGAAATAGACTATGTCAAAGCCATCTGACTATAAATCTGCTTGACCCTTCACCCTTTAACTCTCATTAACTAATATCAACTCTATCAGGAATTCTCAGAAGCATTTGCATTGCTAATGCAAGAAATGATTCTCAAAGCAGCTGAAACCCAGATGGCTGATCAGGTGTATGCTGAGAAAGACCAAATATTCTACTGGAGTTGCTACTCATGAGAAGTTGGGCAAAGTCATTCTGATAGCTCTCCTTTCTTTCTTTCTCTTGGAATTTACAGTGAATACACTCCAATATTTGCCAGAAGGAATCTACCTATTGTGTGTTAGAAACCCCACGGTGTTCCTCTAAAAATGCACTCCACAGTCTTATGTGATTCCAAATCCAGAAAACAGAGAGAGACAGCTATTCAGAGGCTGGCATTTTTTAGTCGACTACCATGGATTTAGGACCTGTAATGAACCAATTCATTATTCTACATGAATAAAAAATAAAATAAAACAAAAAACTCCCCCCAAACAAAAACAAAAAAACACCAGAAAACAGAAAATAAAATAACAAAACTGTATAATAACTTATACAGTTGAGATAGCAGTTAAATAGTCTGTGGTTATTAGCTCTCCAACAAATCAGTATATACTTGATTTTGCATTCATTTAAACTCATGTGCACAACATTGAAGTTTTAAAGTTGTACTGCAAAGAAACTTCTGTAAAATAATGCAATGGTGCACTCTAATTGCTCCACAGTTAGGCTTGTGTTCAGAAACTGCAGTCTTTCATTAGTCCAAACCATTTACTCAGAATATAACACCAGTGGGACTGTACATTGATTAAATATGCGATCCCTAGAAGAACTTTCAAAAATACTTGATAATAGGCTCTGTCACAAATCAATAAAAAATTTATGGTATATGTCCAGACAGTGTTTGTTGTGGATGTTGTTAGTTTTAAATGCTCTAGGTGATTTTAATGTGTAAACAACTATGAAAAAAAACACTGATATGTTCGTAACTTTTCAGAGGAATAGAGTTTGCAGTGTCTTTTAGGTACTGTATTTGATAACTATATTGATTTGGAATTATACTAGGGTGCATGTAACAGAGGTAAAGCAAATATTCTCAGTTAACAAAACTTCATTAGTAAGTGTCCAGGACTGAATTAGTAACTGCTGGAGTTAATCCACATCACAGGGCTCTTTGATTTCCCAACAAATAACAGACTAGGCTTCATTTTTCTTTGCTATTTTTCTAGGAAACAGGAAGCCATTAATAAGGCTGCATCAGTCGAAAAACACGTTTTTCACAAATTCCCAAGATGAATTCTTAGGGCTAAGAACTTCAGCCACAAAAGGCACTGAGAAAATCTATGAACTATGTTGAAGGGACTTTTTCCTGTTTTTATTAGAATCAGTATTATTCTTACTTTGCATACAAAAGCTATGGGTAACATTTTGATATTCTTGACTACAGACAGCAATTTTTTCTTACCTATCAAGAAGGTCTCAATATTCTATTGGCGAATATACTTCTTACCTAAAAATATAAGCAAACAATGTATATAAAATTTCTTTGAAGACTTATTTTCAAAAAGGCAATAATTTTCTTTGAAATGTATGGGAGATAATTTGCTTAATTGCAATGCCACATACATGATAAAATAGTATTGTCAAGAAAATTATGTAAATGTGATTTCCCTTTAATCAACCTTTTCAATGTGGTAATAGGTCAATGATCATCAAAGTTATGTTTTCCCTAGGCTGGAAAACCACTCTGTCATATGCAACTGTTCAAAAATTCAAATAGTGTACAATTTGTGTTATATTCTAAGGTGAAAGAGTTCCATTTTTATCACCTTTTAGTTTAATTATGAATGTAATTGCTCTGGCCATTAGCAATATAATTATACATTCAACCTCTGCCTTTCATTGCTTCATGAATCTTTTTGACATTATTTCCAAAGAGTTGATTAGGAGACAAACTATCCAGGTTGATGTGATCCACTTACAAAAATTTCACTTTGTAGTACAGAAGACTTGATAAAGATCTCTTTTTTTTTTTTGCTCCATTCTCAGTTAAGATCCAATCAGGACACAGAAATCACACAATAAATTTAATATATAAAGCATTGTGGAAAGTAATAGTATTTTTTAAATAAAGGAGTAGAGAGTATGCTAAAAGATATACACCTACCCTAAGGCTGAGGGAAAGCACCAAAGAGAAGAGAAATCTCAAGGATGGGAGTCAGAATTCCTGGAGAAGATATGATTGCAGACCACAGCCTGGTCCAAAAGTGTTTTGGAAAGCCTCATGAGAGCTTGTGTATAGTGGAGGGGTAAATAGAAAAATCCTTTTAGGGAGCATAAAATACAAAACATGGCCAGTGCTGATAAGCAGAAAATTCTCTTTGCATTCATGGAAAAATGAGACTGGAAACTAACCATTGACACACTTACAAGGTACAATTAGAAAATACAGTGAGCACTTACATTTAAAAATAATTGATTGAAATAACCCCTCACTCAAAATATACTCCCTTGTTTTGAACTCATTATCCCACGATTCTTGCCATTTTCTGAAGCAGTTCTCCAAGTTCTTTTTATAAAGATCTTTAGTTGTATCGTCCTGGCTGCCTCTGTGTCACAGGTTGATTCAAAAGTTTATCTTACCCGTCATTTTGACTTTTGGAAAGAGCCAAAGGTGACATAGTGCCAGATCCCATGCGTAAGGATAAGTATCTTTAAAGCAAGGAGGAGTATTTTGAGGGGGACACATGGCAGTGTGTATTTTACTGTAACAAATTTCTTTTAAAGATTTACCATACATTGTGCCTTCTACTATAATAAATTTATTTATTTGCCCTGTCTTTTTAATGTGACGAACTTAATGTAAGCATTCAGCACACATTTTGAGCATACCTTATGCCACAACCACTGGTGATTCCCTGGGCACACATTACGCATGAGTTTCAACAGGAACCAGGGCTCCTAACACATAGGGTCTGTGTGACAGTTTCTTCTCATACCTAGAACAGAGAGGTGACTCCTTCTTCTTGCAGTGTCTACCCAAAACTTTTTTTTTCATTTTTTTTATTTTAAAGAGAATAAAACCAAGCAAAATAAAACAGGATAAAATCAATTAAAGCAAACCAGTGTAAGTGACACAGAACTTCAAAACAATATGAAATCAACAATGGTTAACATAATCGCTCTTATTGTCTTCAAATAGCTGCAGATACTTTCAGACATAGTAAAAATCAAACAAAGCAGAATAGAATCAATAAAAACAAAACAATGAATGTAATAAAGGACTTCTAAACAAGACAATAGTAAATCCAAAATAGCTACCACAATATATCTTGCTATCTTTGAAATAGCTGCCTATGTTGTATACAACAAAATCACACAAAATAAAACAGAATGAAACCCAGCCCCACAAAACAATGAAAATGATACAGTACTTGAAAACAAGATAAGAGGAAATTAACAGTGGCTGCTACCTTCAAGAAAGAGATCTCCTATAGATGCTCCACTGTGTACCGTTATCCTCTGAATAGATGATGAGATTACCAGCCCCAGACCTGTAAAGTCAGTGAAACACCAAACACCACATCAAACTGCATTTCACCTCAACAGCTGCCACTGCAGCCCGTGTTTCTCCGGATCAGCTGGTTGCTTACGGGGGGCAGGGGGACATTTGTCTCTTCTTCTTTCCCAGTTCCCATGCCAGAAGGAGCTGGCATCTGTCTCTCCCCACAGTGGCCCGTGCGAGGCACTGATTCACAGGGAGGGCTGGCTTCTTGGTGACTTCTTGTTCTCTTCCCCCCACAGTCTGCAAATGGCACTGACTCACAGGAAAAGGCTCCATGAAGCTTCCTACTGGCAAAAGTGAGTGTCGAGCCAGCTGCAAAGGAGCCCATGATGAAGTGCAGATGTGTGAACACACTGCTCATGAGCAGAGCTCCACTGTCGTCCTGAGCCCCCAGGAGGATAGAGAAGAGGAGAAACACCAAGCAGAACTAACTAGGCAGCTTCACAATCCACAGGAAGGAGATACCATTTTATCCTTACACCCAAATTGGCAGAGAATAAATGTGATAGTCCTGAAAAAAAAAACCATTTTAAATTTCATTTATTGGCATTTCAGAGACTTGTGTTTGTTCCAGAAAAGAATACTGCTTCTTGTTCATTTAAACCCATTGAATAGTCCTTTCCTAATTAAGTAAATCTAGCATACAAATTTACAGAGTAGCTAGTAGCACAATAGAAATTATAGCATAAAATAAAAACAGAAAGAAACAGCAATGTCTTTGCCAGTGGTGTTGGTAGATCTCATCTTTGGAGAATCATCAATTTCTTTGCATTTAAAGAACAATATAAATTCATAAATTTGTTATTACTCTAGTTAAGTTGACGTTTAAGAACAGTATGTTTACTAAGAACAGTTTTTTGTACTACATAGCATATCATATCCTGAAGAAAGGGCTGGTTTAAAAAGAGAGATAGCTCCTCATAAGTCGTAACTCCCATGAATTTTTGCACTGATAGAGGTAATAAAAATAACTAGGATGTTTTCCTTCTTAGGATTATCTATGTTTGAGCACAGTATCTCATTCAATTATAGTATTTGAGTATCTTATCATGAATGAGTTTCTAATAATATTCAGCCAAAATGTAACATCCTCCTCCCCTGAACTGAGTCTCATATATTTTCATAGTTGACACTGATTAAGCTAATGTTCTGTATGTTCATACAGATACTGTTTCTGTGGAACTGGGACCCTAACCTCATACAGTCGCTATGGGACTGGGACCCTAACCTCTGAGGATCGCGGGTTGCATTCATATCAGTATCTTTCAAGGGAGTCAAGTGAAATCTCTAAAAATACAGGAGAGACTGTAAAATGAGTTGTCTCCCTGTAGGATAGAATAGGTAGGGACAGAGTTAAGGATCTTGCCACTGGACTCAAAGAATCCTGATGGAAAGCAGCAGGAGACCTAGGAAAGAGCAAGTCCTTTCTCCTCCAGATGTGAAGGATTCCTGCAGTTTGCACTATCAGCAGAGTCTAACTTTGAACCAAAGGAAAAGTAATAAGTTCAAATTTCCAGTCCTGGTGTGACAAATCAGATTAGAGATTGCCAAGCTAGGAGTTGAGAGGCAAAATCTTAATAATTGCCATAGGTAGTCTAGAATTTGACCTACTCTTTCTATAAATCAACAGAACTTCACTGCAAAATACAGAAATGTCATTTCCATTTGCATATGTAATTTTTATTATGAGTTTTTCATTGTTCTATCTTGTCAGTCTGCCATGAAATGAACTTCAGATTTGGAAGCAAAGTCTCCTCTTTCTGTCCAGCCATCTCCTAGATGCAGCCCTTAAAATCGCTGTTTACTCAGAGATAACTCAGTTTATTATTTTCTGAGAGAACATTGTGGAATATTAACATTATTCAGTCTCTCAAAGGTTTGAAATTACTCTCTGACCTGTGCTTTGTGGGGAGGCTTCTAACTGCAGTTTCAATGTCATTTACATATGTAATACATTATTTATCATTTATATTTTTTCTACATATAAATATAAAGTATAATTTATTACGCATGTTATCATTCATGTAATGCAATTCATATGTAAATATTGATAAATATGACTGATTTTCTTGATTCTTCTTAAATCAATATCAGAGTTTCTTTTCTCAAGTGTACTAATTTTTTATAAATAAATAAACTTTCTTCAGTAAAGTAATTCTCAATATCCCTGTAGTACTTCTTCAATGTTTGCAGGCTCTGTGGTCCTGATCCTCATGTTTCTGTCTAGAATAATCTTGATCTATCAAAGTTTGGCAGAGACTTTACCTAAAACTTGAATAGTAGAGAATACCTCTTGTAAACATAGGTGAAACAATTTTGAAGAATATTTGCAAAACAAATCTAATGGTGTATAAAATATAAAAATAAGAAATATATTCTAGGAATTTATCTTACTGAAATATAAAAACAATGAAATCACATGCTATATTCATAAAAAATAAGAGGATAAATTGTATCATTTAAAAATTATATAAACCTTCATAAGATTTAACATACCTATGATTTAAAAAAATTCTTAAAGTAAGCATAAAATCTTTCCATAATCTGTTAAAGAATATGTCTTAAAATGTACTCAAATACAGTATTTATTTGTGAAATAAGTAAAATATTTTTATGGCATTTAGAACAAAACAAAAATATCTGTTATCAATTTTTCCACCTGGCATTGTGCTTGAAGTTATAGATAATACGGTAAGGCAACCAAAATAACTTTAAAATATGTACTGAGAAGAAAAAAATAAAGTGATATTAAGTTATAAGTGGCTAAGTTGTGTACAGAGGGAAGAAAAACAATCTAGACATATTAGTTTGAAGACAAATATCAGCATGATAAAATGATGACATTTGAATATTTTTAGTTTCTATAACAATTTCAGTTAGTTCAACCTAATCCTACAATAGATAGATGGCTTTAGGAAAATTTCTAGTAAAACATAAATATACCAAAAGAAAACAAAAACACTGTGCTTTTAGAACTACTCAAAACAATTAAAAAATAAAACATAGGTGTTAAGTTTTTGTCTATTATTGCATAGAAGTGACTCTGTCTTGAAAATACTCCTAAATGAGACACTGTTATCTCAGAAGACCAGAAGCACTCTAGAAAAACTAAGATATAACCTCAAGTCCTAAGGAAGGAGTACTATGTAGGTTAAAATGTGTTTTGGTCTTGCGTTAATGTGTATTTCTGTGTCAGAGTCCATAGAGCCAGCATAATAGAGACCAATTTTTAAGCAGAAAACAATTAGTAGGAAGCCTGGAAAAGTAAAATGAGAAAGTGGGAAACATGAAGATGTTATAGTATAGATTCAGATGAGAAATAAAAGCAGATGAGCTACATATTAAAAATACAGAGCCCAGAATTTTACAAAAATTTATCAAAAATAAATCATGACAATGACGTCTGATATGTGGAGACACGCCTCCAGAGATGCTGGTAATAAAAGCAATGAAGTTTCAGTTTTTATTATTAGGATGACATCAGGATCTCTCCTGCTCTCCGTGTGAAGAATAATGTGAGCAGAAGGGCAGATTACACTTGCCCTTGCTACTCCATGAGCAGCAAAACTAAAAGGCTACTTTCTTCCAATTGTCTGAGAAAATAATTTTCAAATGTTGGTAAGATGGTAAGGCTTGAAGGATAACTTACAAATGAATCAATCAGCTTCCTCTTTTTCCCTTAAGGGAGGGTATCTGAAACATAATGAAATATTATTTTCAGAGTTGTCAAGCAGTTATCCCACCAAATCCACAGTGCTGGTTCACATACATGGAACTGGCCTCTTCACTGTTGGGTGGGTGGGATTTGCATCCACATATTGTTCAGCCTCCTTCATGTGTCGCCATCTTGCTCCCACATGGCCATACTATTTCCTCTATGTCAATAGCACGGTCTTAAACTGTCTTAGTCAGTTTGGGCCATCACAAAATTCCTTGCACTGGGTGGCTTCAACAACACAGAAGTTTCCTCTAGTTTGGAGGTTGTGAAGTTCAAGATCAGCGTGCCAGCCAGTTTGGGTTCTGGTGAGGGGCCTTCTTCTGGCAGCGGATGGTTGATTCCTATTGTACTGTAAGTACCACAGAGCAGACTGAGTCAGATCCAGGTTTCACTGACCATGGAGACCTCACTCTTAGGAACTCATCTCACACTCCTTATCTCCTTCTTAAGAGCCCCATGTTCAGATAGAAGTCGGGGCTTCACATATGAATCTTGTGGGAAAACAAATTTTCACTCCATGACTGTCATATATTTTTTCAAAAACAGTGATATGGGCTGGGGCAGATAGCTCAGCAGCATAAATGCCTGCCTGGCAAGCCCCAAGGCCCTGAGTTTGATTTCTAGTACAAAACCAAACCAAACCAAAAAATGAACAAACAGAAAACCCAAAACCAAAACCAAAACCAAAAACCCCAAAACACAGAACCCACCTGGCTTCCAGAATGGGAAGGTCAGTGTCTCCTGAGAATCGGCCATGCTGGGACTGGGAGGATCCAACAGTAAGCCAAGTAGCCAGCCTTTCTGCTAAGTGTGCAAGTCGTGCAGCTTCCAGGAATTGAAAAGTCAGCGCCTCTCATGAGCATACCAGCATGTGGGCTAAGAATCAACAACCCCCCCACCCAAGCAACCTATTGGTTTGGAGGATGGGCTGACTTAATAGCAACTAAGGTACATAAAGCAACTAAATGCTTGTATTGTTTGGTTGATTTTGCAGGCCTGGGGCCAGCAGTCTGAGCATCTCTTGGGAGGATGACGGTATGCAATATAGCAACTTGGGGGATTGCCTTCTATCTTGTCTTTGAAATTCAACATCATTCTCAATGTTTTGGTTTGTTCTGATTATTTTGCTTTATTCAATATTCTGTTTTGATTGGTTTTATTCTGTTTTGTTTTTGGTTTGATTTTGCTATACTTGATGGAACAGACAACTTCTGAAGATAACAGGATATGTTATCTATGTAGCTATTGTTGTTTTATGGATATGTTATCTATGTAGCTATTGTTGTTACTATGTAGCTATTGTTGTTTTCCTAGTATCCTGCTTTGAAGTTCTGTACCAGTTTTGCTGCTTTTGTTTTGATTGGCTTTGTTCTGTTTTGTTTTGTTGGATTTTACTATCTTTAAAATAAAAAGTGATATGGTAAAATACCACATTTAGATAGGAGATAATATGTGAATCTAAGCCTTGGGTTGGATCAGCAGGGAATAGCAAAAGTGTACATGGGAGAGAGAGAGAGAGAAAGAGAGAGAATGAGAGAGAAAGAGAGAAAGAAAGAGAGAAAGAGAGGGAGAAATTGAGTCATTCTGAACTGTGGGCGGTGCATGTGAGGCTCCTCCAACTCTCTCTTCTTGTAGTTCAAGGACTCACAGTTGCAGTTGTAAGTGTTGGCAGCTGAGAGTTTCAGCTTAGTCCTTCTTGATACTTGGCTTTGGCTGAAGAGGGCTGTGTCACTTGAGGTTGTAATTGGTTGCTTCAGGAGAATAAAGCCTTATTCCCATTTCTCCAATGAGGAACAACTCCAAAAGCCATCTCAGCTCCAGTGATCCTCATGTTATCAGCTGAGTACTTTCCACTTTATCGCAGTCCAATTAACACTTCTTCCTTATCTTGCTTTCTTTGCTCCTCTAAACCCAGAGATCTCAAGAGCACCCCCTAATAACCCTCTCACTTTCCAGGTAAAATTTGTCTTCCTAAGAAGCCTAGCTTACTCAGCAATAAAGAAAGATTGCATCAGACTTTTTTTTTTATAAATAAATGAACTCGAGTTGAGGTCATATTCATAAATGAATCAAACTTGCATGTATAAATACCGTATTGTCTCCCTAGTGTAATAGAAGAATTATATATGTTCCAAATTCTACAATAAATATTGCATAAGGGTAATAAACTGTTCAAAGAGGAAAAGTAATTGGAATAAGGGACAGGAGGAAAGAAGGGAGAGAAAAGGAAAAAGACATAAATTTGTATATATATATATATATATATATATGATAGCTAAAATAACCATACTACTAATTGTATTAGTTGCTGGAAAAGAACAGTCAATACTCATATGTTTAGGTCAATTTTGCATGTCTACATCTGTTAATCTAAGCAACCCTCTTGAAGGTAACAATATGCAATATTACAACCTTTGTCAAATTTCTATCATCTTGCTTTGTAGGCCTATGCTGTTATTATATTTGATTTCTTGTTGTCTCTCTATATTGCTTTTGGGTTTTCTTTTCTATGTCTTTTTAATCTTAAAAAAAACAAACCTTAGCACCAGAAATAGTCCAAGAAAGAAGATCTGAAGCTGGGGCTGTGGCACTTTTCCAGGCATCAGCTTACTGGTGGTGGGTGGTACATGAAAGGCCATAGATGCTGGTGTGATTTACATCTCCTCCTGGGTGCTGGCTGGGATGGGATACTAAGTGGGAGAGTGTGACAGGCAGTTAGATGTATCAGGGTTTTGGCATACAGGAGAGAAACTGTTATGATAACAAAAGCACAAGTGGAGAATTTGATACGTTGGACACATAAAAGAAAAGGCTCAGGGTTCTTAGTAATAAACCAAAGGTGGAGTGCTTCCTACACACCATTAATTAATATGACTTCGAGTCCATGATGTCTGGACGTGGAGCTGGTGTGTAATTTTTTTATATACTTGTCAGAATGGAGGATCAGAAATAGTTTGCATTGCATCGGATAGATAGAGACCACAAAGTTCTAGATACTAAAGAGCAAAATATGGATACTGCGGTAAAATTGGAGAGGGTTAAAATCAATATGCCACTGTATTGTAGACCTGTAAGTAAGCAAATTTATGGAGGATATGCAAAGCTACTGATTGGGCTGGAATATCTCCATGCAAAGAATTCTTCGCATATAGTAATTTATATTTATTTTTAGTTTTTCTTTTATATGTTTTATAACACTTCATATTTATTTTTAATTTTTTATCAGTATATACTTGTGATGTAAATAAATGCACTCATTATAAGGAATTCATACATATGCATATCGAATCTTGATCCTTTTTCCTTTATTTTCTTCCCGTCTACCCCCCTTTCGCTAATCCTAGATCCCCTACTCATCTCCAGAAAGCGCCCCTCTAATCGGAATAAAAATATTTTATAATGGAAATAGATCAAATCAGCAAGCTTCTAAATGAGATAAATTATAGAAATTAAGCATCAAAGAAGAAATACAGGTTTCCTTACTGAAGATCTGAGAGAAAAAAATAAATATCAGCAACCGCACAGAACAAGACTGCCAGTAATATCTGTACTTGGAATTTCCTCAGCATGGGAACTTCTGAAATATATAATCTTGGAAATGAATAGATCTTGATTGAAATGAGAGATTATAATTGACTGGGAGAGTAGATTTTTACAATTGAGAATTCTTAAATAATTTAATCTATTTATACACTTTCTTTCTACAAAGTTCTCTAGTGAGAATCAGTGAGTGTATGAACTGTGCCTTCTTTAGAAAGCAATCTGAAATCTTCCACAGAAACTTCCTCAGAAGCCCATACACCAGGGGGTCTGTGGAGGAACCCACAGGTGCTCAGGCCAGTGCTGTATGAGGGTGGGGAATCAGTGAGTGTGAGCAGTGGGCATGTGTGAAACCATAGGGTGCACTGTCACAACTGTGACCACTGGAAGGTGAATTCCTAACTGTTTCCATGACTACTTTGCTTGACTGCTTGGAATTATACCTTACTTCATTATAACCTAAGAGTAAAATCTAGAATCTTAACTCTGATATACTAGGTATTGCAAGATGTTTCAATTTCTCCTCTTTGGGACCTCCATGTCCCTCATGTGTCCCCGCTCTCCTGGCTCCTCTGATGTTCTCAGCTAAAACTGACCTCCACTAACCCACTCAGGTCCTGAGCAAGCATTTCCTCTCCCTGTCTGTCTGCCTGGAAAACCTTTGCTGCATTCCAATAATTGACTCAAGGATCACCTTCTCTATGAGGCCTCCCATTGACTTGGTCTCTGCCAGCCTTTGTTTCTACTTCCATTTTTACACCTGTGAAACTGGATTTTTCGATTAAACTTGAAGCATTAACCAATGGCTTTGCATTCATCACCTCAAACTTCACCTGGGAAGTCAGCATAGCCTGCCATTTTTTATTCTGTTCTTCCTGGAATGTGCACCTTCTACTCAAACTGCATTTTCCTATATTCTTTCTTTCAAAAGGCTTCCCTTTGGAATATCTGCACATATATTTCCTATCACGAATGCCACCAAATGGAAGTTCTCACATACTTTCCTTTTAATTGCCACTTATCTGCATCTTAACCCATCTCCCTAACCTTTCTCTTCTTTCTTTCTTTCTTTCTTTCTTTCTTTCTTTCTTTCTTTCTTTCTTTCTTTCTTTCTTTCTTTCCTTTCCTTTCCTTTCCTTTCCTTTCTTTCTTTTTCTCTTTCTTTCTTTCTTTCTTTCTTTCTTTCTTTCTTTCTTTCTTTCTTTCTTTCTTTCTTTCTTTCTTTCTTTCTCTTTCTCTACAGAGAACATACTGTTAAAAGCCTCTGCATTCCCCATTCTCCATTTCTCATGACTTTTATTGTTGGAATCACACATTTAATTTCCTGAATATTGGTTTTGGAGGTGTGCATCAGAGATAGAATATCTGCTTAGTATTCTCAAGGCCTTGGGTCTTGATCTTAGCAAAGAAAAAAAACCTCCTGAATTCTAAAAATCTTCTTTTCTAATGACATATCACAATTAGCTTACAACTGTATTGTTTTACACACACACACACACACACACACACACTCACTCCCTTGACCTCTATTTCCGTGTTAGTTAAGCCTCTCTTTTTCATGGTCTTTAAACCCAACATATCTGTAAGAACAAAATCTCTATGGTCACAAATCATTCCAGATGGGTTTCTGTCCCATCCCTCACCTGAATTTGACTTTCCAGATTACCAGTAACTTCAGTTTGTGCAAATGTTCCATCTCTAGGTTAGTTACACTTAGCTTTATTTGGCACAATGAATATAATTTTTTGAGGCAGGATCTTGCTGTGTACTCCAGATTGTCCTCGATCTCACTACACAGCCCATACTGGCCTTAAACTCATGGCAGTCCTTTTGCCTCAGCCTCCCGAGTGCTGGGATTACAGACAAGTGTCACAGTGCCTGGCACATCATTTTAATAATGAGCTCTGCTTTTCTTGTTCCCTGCATTACATGTGTTCTATTTTGTGCCTTCCTGTCTTAGGCATCTCAGTTTGCTGTAATAGAGCATCACAAGCTATGCTTCTGAACAACAGACATTGATTTGTGACAGTTCTGGATGCTGGAAGTCCCAGAGCAAGGCACTGACTCATTGGTGTCTGATGAGGGTCCGCTCCCTCCAGAGAGAGATGTCTTCTCACCATGACCCCTCAAAGCTGTTAGGACTAGCTGGTTCTTTGGGGTTTCTTTTCTAAAATTTTAGTTTAATTTTTTATTTCTATTTCTTTTCCTTTTTCATTGTTTATTGATACAATTTAGATACACATATTGATCAGATTCATCTTTTTAAGGACACTATTTTCATTCATGAGGGCACAGCCCTCCCGTACTAACATCTCCCTAAGACCCTACTTCCAAATACACAAACTTCCAGAGTTCAGAGGTGAAGATTTGTATTTTCCGCTCCATTTGCAGACCTATAAATTTTGAAATACCTTCATAGTTTTGGACTGGATCCTCTCTTCTTTTTTTGTGTTTTGTCCTTTGTGATATGATTTCAGGTGTAGTTTAAATGCCTTCCACAGATAGATGTCTCCCCACTCTATCCCAAGTTTCAATTCTTAGTTGATATTTTCTCTGCCAGGATTAGCATGTGTACAGTTGACTTCCTCATTCACTCTTACCATGTCACACAGACTCACTCTTCTCTTATATTCCTCATCTCAAATCTTGTTCTGTGAGGGAAGGATTTTCTGCCATCTGCAGTTATATATCAGATTAGTTTCTCAGAATATATTCTGAAGGTGTCTACTCTGTTTTGATTTCTGCTTCCTTTCCTAAGGTAAGCCATCATCTCCATCATCTAGACATCGGATATGCTGGTGGGATGCTTGATTCTATTTACCTGTTGAGTTGCCTACACAGAATTCAGAGGGTATAAGGTCAGTTCATTCCTTTGCCTCTAATATTGCCAAGGCTCATCATAGCAGCTTTACCATTTTTTTTATATTCAAAAGGCCACGGTTTCCATAGTTTATTGTGGTCTACATCAGCCAGTATTTGCACCCTATCTCATGTTCTACCCCTCACTTCTTATCTCACTATTAGAAGCTACAGGGGCATCTGTCTGCTCCTCTCTGCACCAAGTTTGCTATAGTATTGAAATTTTTGTTTGTTCATTTTTTATACTATAAAAATATTTCTCCAGATTTCCACACAGTTAACTCTGGAAGTGTTCCTTAACTATCCTCTCACTTTACTACCAGTTATTCTCAATTAAAATTGCTACTGTGTTTTTACTTATTTAAATAGAACTCAAATTTTATTTACCTTATTGTTAAATAAAATATTATGTTCTCTTGTCCTCAATGGTCCTTTGATTATGTGGAAAGGTATCATATTTCTGGTGATAACAATATAGTCACTGCTTAATAATAATGTGTTTATTTCAACATTGATAGAGTAACTGTACATCACACACAAACACACAGAAACTACATAGAAGTATATTTGAGGGTCTGTTCTGTCCCATGTATTTAAATTATACTCCTGGAATAATTTTTTAAATTTAAATACATAGGTATAGGTAAGAACTTTCTGAATAGATCTCCACTGGTACAAGAAATACCTTCAATAATCAACAAAAAGGATCATGTAGAATAGGAAAAAATTTTGCCAAAAATTCCTTGGACAGAGAATTAACATTGCTAGGAGGCTCTTCCTATGGCCTGCTGGGCTTACATGCTTCAATGAAACAAGCCATCTTGATGTAAGGACCCGTGCATAAGGAACTCAGTGAAATCACAATGCAAGACCCAGTTAAAACTGGGACTGTTTGTCGAACCCATGAAAACTGAATTCTGCCAACAGGAATGTGAGCTTGGAAATGAGTCCTTCCTAGCCCAGCAACGGCTAACATGTGACTGCAACACGACTGGAGGTCCCAGACATATAACTGAAATGTCTGCCAGCTGGACGGCACTCAATAAATATTTGTGAAGTAAGTGAATAAAGTGTTTTTATAATACACATGACATAAAAAACTATAATACACATGACATAAAAAACTATAATACACATGACATAAAAAACTATTGAAAACTACAAATTCTTAAAAGTAAAATTTTAAAATCTAGTACATTAAGGTTTGTCTATCTTCCAGCAATCGTCAGATTCAGCTTTTATACTAAAAAAGAAACCAACCCCTAATTTTCACTGTACTGGTGGAAAGATTGCTCGGGGAGCAGGTTTGTCTGGTGAGAGGTTAATTATGTCATTATGAATTTCTTTCAAATTTGTGGAGCATGTAATGCCTCTCAGTAGGGAGGTATTTCTAATTATACAATGAATACAAAAATGTAGGATGAGTTAATTGATTGCTCATCAATTAACTGGAAAAATAACGAAAGGATGCAAAGTGAAGTAAGGTGACACACATTGCTAACAGATGACCACTTGCAATAAGCTGGGAAGCCGGCCTATAATTAACATGCCTGTAACTTCCTCCTTAGTATGACTAGCATGATGATTCTCTTTGATAATTTAGAAATTTAATCCTAGTTTTTCTTTTCTTATTCAGATTTGTCAGTGATTAGAGAAGCACTCTCTACCAATACTGAGAAATATTTAGAGACAATGATGTTGGAAATGTATGGTATAGGACAGAGACAAGTTAAAGGATTTATGATAAAAAGAAAAAAACTGATGGTAACTTTACCATGTGAAAGTCAGACACATTTGTTTCTTTTTATCCAATTTAATTAAATTTTAATATTCAGAAATATTATTATCATATTTCATGGAATCTAACATAGTACTGATTTTAACAGATTTCTAGGCAAGAAAAGAGTGCCAACATTTATATGGAAGTGTAAAACACAAATCATTGTAGATGTTTCTGATTTCAGAGACAATAAAGGTGGGCAAATGTGAGTTCCAAAATGTAGTATGAGTCTTTGACTCACTAGACCGTCAATATGAAGCTTGATGGTTCAGGTCTTGCTTTTTCTGTGTTTCATGCTTATTGTCTGGCAATTATATTCCAGGCACAAAGCAAAAACATTAATGTCCTCCACTCTAGCAAGTAGAACGTATGAAATAGGAAATTCTGTCTTTTTCACTAAAAACACAGTCTTCTCATTTTGAATTAAATTTAGGTCCTGCAGTTAAAATCTGAGAGCCTGTGAGGAGAGGCTGTTACCACTTCTTCTGTGCTTGCTGTTGACTTTCATCTTCCCAGTGTGGACCCCAAGTTGACCTTGTCTTCCTGGGTGGCACACTTACCTACGACATCCAGATCCTTTTCTTTTGAGTGGGGAAGCTACATCACTCTGCACTTCTCCCTCATGAGTCCGAAGTGTAGGGAGAGGGAATAACCCAGGCATTCAGAAGACTTGAGTGCTGAACATTGATAAGAGTGCAAATTTAAAATCTGTCATGAATAAATGAATTTGAGAAAAGTACCCTTAAATTTGCACAAGCATTTGTAGGAGAGGCAGGTTTTGGACAAGGAAAGTTTCAGGATGTTTGTTCTTTATGGAGTGAAGATAAATTCTGGGTGTGTGCAGAATTTAGCCTGCATTGCCCTGTGAGGCCACCTTGACAAAGCAGCACAGTATTTTCCTTATTGTTCTGGAGGCTGAAGTCCAAGGTCAAGGTGTCTTCATTCTGACATGGAGATGGCTGTCCTCTCTGTGCTCCCAGTGATCTGTATGCATACTTCTTTTCCCACCTCTTTTTCTTAAAAGGACATCTATATTGGTTTAAGGTCCACCCTTGTCACCTCTTTTTGAATTACTTTTTGAAAGGCCCCATCTCTAAACACAATCCCATTCTAAAATACCAAGGATTAGAATTTTATTACATGACTTATGAGAGGAAATGCCACATCTATATTAAAGGTGAATGAGTTTAAGATTCTAGAGCTCATGGCTGGTGCTCTGTTACCCAGGGCCTGGCCTTGGATGTGAGTCCAGTGACTGAGGTTTAGCCTTCTTGGTAGAACTTCAGAGCTTCTGAGCTGACATCCTTAGACTTAGAGATGGGTAGAACTGTGGGCTGGGCTGGGACCGAGCAAACTCAGAGCACAGTTGTAGGAATCCCATTATCCTGTACAGCAAACCAATAACTACACATCAGAATACAGGATATCTTATTCCATCCCATACCCACACTCTGGCTTCTAATTTAGAAGGGAGTAAAAGATTTAATGATGGCAATTCAGACACAGATGTAAAGTTCTATCATTTTAATGTCACATAAATACGTGGTTTGTTTTTTTTTCTGCTGAGTGTTCAATTCAGATGAAACAGCTGCCTAGTTGCTTAATTTCAAAAGGACAGTTGCATGACAAAATTCATAGAAGTGATCACGGAAAATCTAGATAAACGGGTAATGCGATAGCTGATTTAAAGCTCTGAAAATATTCAAATATATATTTAAATTTTTTCCATTTTGTGGTTGAATTCATAAACAGTGGTACAACATTTCATTAAAAAACAGTAAAGAAGCTAGTATGTTTAGGGACCAACAAATTCACGATTACCTCTTATCATCTTTATGCAAGTTTATAGAGGTGAGCATTCAAGAGCATGAATATTTCAGCAGCAATTCCATATTTTCTAGACTTGCTTTAAATCTCTTAAAGGCAATGTTGACATCAGAGATTGTCTTTGAAATACCAACTCCCTACCTCTGTAAGTTACTATTGCCTGACACACTAGAGGCAGAAGAGGCCGGTGGTGGGGTCCTCTGCCACTCACATGTCACCCTGCCTCGTGCTGACTCTGAATCTTCATTTACTCTCTGATGGAAGGTTTGTTTCTGTGTTCATGCTTTTGTGTCTGATACTTGAGAATTGCTGTAGATGAAGCACTTAGATGAGAAGAAGTTCTTTCCTACCTGATCTTTTTTTAAAAGCCCAAATGTGTAGCTCAATTTCAGCATCAGGCTTTCCCAGTTTGGATGCTTTTATAGTTACAGCTAAAAATCATAAAATGACTCTGCTTCTCTGAAAAAGAGATTTTAGCTAAAACAGAGGCTTTGGGGGAGATTTAATTAAAAGGAAATTTGAAGGAGACATTTTTAAGCTTGGTAAAATGTAACATCCAAGGTTAATTGGATTTTAAATATAAAATCCAAACATTAGAGAAGTTTGTAAATAGTAGTGATTGGTCAAACAATTTTCTTATTCAATAAGAAAACTGAGTTCTGGAGAAATTAATGACTTGCCCATTTATATTGCATGTTAATTTTAAAACATAATTTAATGCAGTTTTTGTGGATCTCAAATCACTGATCCTAGTATTTTGCTACCTTAGTCTATTGTGCTTTTATAATACTTTACAATTTATGAAAGACTTGTCATGCATACTTGTCGAACTGCCTTATTTTACAGTCAAAATGACCTCTAATAGGCAGGGAAAATATTTTAACCACTGAATTCTACTTACAAATAAAGAAACTGAACCTGAGAGACATAAACTGATTTTAAGAAGATTGCATAGGATATAAAATATTCAAGATCAATGCTTTGCCATCTTACTAACTAAAGAGCTTGGAGTTTTTCCCCAGCCTGTTTGACATCTGGAGTGATTTTCTGACCAAACCCCTGTTACAGCCCCTCCCCACCAGGCACATCAGCTGTCGTCTTCCATTCTATAGCAGTTTTGCAGTCTCTCTACACTAATTCCAGGAGAATTGCTAGTACTGTATCACAGATGTGCACAGAACAGCCTGCCCAGTCTCTGGGGAGAAGACAGCCTTATATTCTGGGCCACTGAGAATTGATTTAAGGTAATTTCAGATAAAGTTTCATTTCTCTTATTTTCTTTCTTTTTTTCCCCCCTCTCTCTCTCCTACCAGAAAGACAGATTGTAAATAAAGGAATAAGATTTGTTTTATTTTATTTCACTTTCTCCAGACAAACTAATAACGTTAACAGAAATAGTATTCAGCTTGTCCATAAAAATTTAACTCATAGTAAAATTGCTTCCTTTTTTAAAATTTTCAAGCTGTTGTCTATTCTGAAGGCAAATCACTTAATCAATAAATATTTGCAGGGACTATGCTATGTCATGGGCACTCTACCCTGAGCACAAAAGTCATTGTCTAGAGCAACCTGTGTTCTTTTTGTTGCACTTGTAACACCAAGAGACAGCGCATGTGTGAATCACTGAGACAGTGTTTGGAAGACAATTTACAGGGCCATTAGTGCATTGGCCTATAGAGGTTGAGTGAGCAATAGAACTTAATTGGAGTTCAGTAGTTCTGTAGTCTGGCTCTGACTATACCCTAAGCTCCTTAGGGGGAAGCAGACATTTTCTTACCAGGACTTCTTCAACATCTTGACTTCCTATGTTTTTGATTAAAATCCTTCCTGTTTCCAAGATCTTACGTTTTTTTGTTTTGACTTGCTACTTAGTGCTAGCTGTCTCTAAATCTTTGTGGTTTTTAAAAATTTTTTTGATACTTGTGCACTGTGGACACACCTGCATATTGGGAACTGATCAGGTTTCTAATCTTAGAGATGAGTATATGGAAAAGGATCAAATAAAAGAGAAATTCAGTATGGTTTGTGGGGGTCAGGGAGGTCAGAACTCTCTTGGAGCTAATACCAAGACTTCTCTGGACTGTCCATATTTATTGGGTCCTTAACAATTCAGTGGGGTGAAGGAAGTGGCCAGCACATCTGAAGGAAAAGCCTGAAAAGATGAGCAGGCCTTGAGAAGTTAGAACAGTGACATTCTAGGCAATAAATCTTGCTAATTAAGAAATCTTCCCCATCTCTTAGGTTGGCAGTTACTGCCTTGGAGTAGGAGTGAGAGCCAAATGTCCTCAGCTGCCCTCTTATCTTGCCTTCAGATTTGTACAAATGAGCTTTTTCAACTCAGCCAGAGAGCATTGGGGTCAGCAATTTAAACCTTACACAATCTGGTACCCAACAATTGCAGCTAGTTAAAAATATTCCATTTTGATAAAAATATTAGGATATGATTTGGACAAATTAAAATACCTGTAATTTCTCTTGTGTATCTCATGATGTTTTGAGTTTCCTCTGCACTACAACACACATCAGTACTTTCTTCTGTGGGTGAGTGATATCCCATTGCAAGGACATATCACAGTTTCTTTATTCATTCATGCATTAATGTACACTTGGGTTTTTCCCTCCATTTGAGGTTTGTAAATTATGCTGCTATAAGCATTAATGGACTAGTACTTACTTGAATGTGTTTCATTTATATGAATTCACTTATACGAATAAATATTTTTAGAGCAATAAGACAGACTAGTGCCAGGTGTGGTGGCAGAGGCCTGTAATCCTACCATTTTGGAAAGCTGAGGTAGGAGGATCACAAGTTCAAGCCCAGCCTTGTCAATTTAGCAAGACATTGTATGAAAAGAAAAGAAGAGAGGAAAGGAAAGGGAACAGAAGGAAAGAAAAGAAAAGGGAAATAAAGGAAAGGAAAAGAAAGAGAAGAAAAAAGAAAAGAAAAGAAAGGCTAGGAATTTAGCTTAATGGTTCAAACTCACTATCTAAAAAAAAAAATCAACAGAAAGCACACTAGTGATTTCCAGGAACTGGTAGAGAATGAAGAATGTGTAGTTAATGCTTGATGGTTGTGATATGGCCCTTTAGGGTGAACAAAATGCCTTTCAGTTGGACAAAGGTGATTGTTGTACAACATTGGGAATTCTACTGGATTATAAATTTTTAAATGTCCATGTGAATTGGATCCTAATTTAAAATAAAAATTTCTGAACAGCTAGTTAAGAATTTGTTCAACAAAAAGATATATGAAACAATAAACTGCAAGGTTTTTAACAATCCTTCATTCAGAATGCTCTTAAAACAATTTCATTTGTAAACACAATCTCTCAAAATGCAGTTTAGTTTTGGTTTGCACCATTGCTGTACAGTTGTCATAGTTAAGTAAATTTGCATTTCTTTGCTAGAAACTTATGCAATTAAGTTCAAAATTAAGATTAGTATGGTTGCCTATGTCTGTAATCTTAGCACTTTGAAACACAGAGACAAGAAGACTATGAATTACATGTTAGTCTAGGATATACAGCAAGTTCAAGGTCAGCCTGGAGCATAGTGAGTCATTGTCTCAAAGAAGAGTTAAGGTATAAAAACTATGCTATAGTATATCTTAAATAGTTGAGTTCTTGTTTGCAATTGAAGTAAGCAGATATTTGCTTGACTGTATAACTCATCGAACATCCAACTCTACTCCAACCCCTATAACCTGGAAATGCATTCCTGTGTCCCCTGCTACACCAGAAGAAAGTGATGTCAAAATACTTCCTACATGTGCGAGAGGGAAAAGATCAAATAAGTATGTAACTAAGAGTGGATACATAAAAGGAATATATGCAAAGGCTGAGAATGAGTGAAGGGTAGAGGAAGAGTTTGGAGATATCATATACAGAACTCTTAACTTTTTTCTCATTTTAAACAAGTTAAAAGGTAGGATTTTTAATTAATGGAGGTGAGAATGGGCTGTTTTTGTTGATTAATTAATGGTCAGCTTGTAGAACCCAACTGAACTGAATCAGCATGGCCTTGGGTGTGGAAGGCCCATCTGAGGATTGCTGCCAACAGCATGGCAGGAGAACTGAAGGGGAAGACGGTGCACTGTTGATTCTCCTGGAGAAGCTTGTCACACTGGTTTTCTTGAGACAAACTCAGCTGTCATCATCAGAGGAGCTCAGGTCTTCACTGTTGCTGAGGATGGCTGCGGTTCTCTCTTTAGGTGAACTCTGGTCTTTGCCTGAGTATTGCTTTCTGGCTCCAGTGCAGATCCCTCAGCCTGGTGGCACAGATCCTTCTCCCTGGTAGTGCAGACTTTCTAACTTCTACCATTGACCTTTGGGCCTTCGCAGTGTAGATCTTGATACAGCCTTGCATGCGTGTTGTTAGCTCTAGGCCCCCAACTATACTTGTGGAGGACATTGTCTTGGGACCAAGGCCCTCAGTTGGATTCTTTGGGTCTCTAGTGTGTGGATAGAGCTCCTGCACAATTTCACATTTGACTTTTTGGGTAAATATCATAAATTAATCCTATAAATTATGCATCCTGTGTTAAATCTTTTCCATTGTGAACCCTGACTATAACAGCTGTGTTTATGATAAAGTTCATATTATGAACTGAGCTTGTCAGAATAATGAGCCAGATTTGGAGTAAAATAAAAAGTTCTCGGAGTCAGCATATTGAAAATCTTATATGAAAATTACAGCATGAGGAGACAGAGTTTGACAGGTCAAGCTGTTTCCTTTGCCTGCACTGCTGGTTGGGATGAAAGAGCACGGGGGTTCTGCTTCACACATGAAGATTTCTGCCCCCAAATACACCATCAGTGTTTCAGAAAGGATGGAGAGAGAGACCGCAACAGCTGCGATCAAGGAGAGTGATCACAGGATTGTAACTGGCTAAGGTCCCGACACACAAACACTGTCACAGTGAGGATGGGAAGACTACTAATTGTAAGAAAAAAGTTTGTAACAAGTCAAGTCCTGGTTATTTGCATCCTGAATTCCTACAGAATCTGACTCAGCAACTTTTTCATTTAATAAAGATGGACTCATGATAAAATTGAATCCTCTTGATGCTACTCCTAAATATTTTAAATATTTTAGTAGAAAATTGTTACTAATCAAAAATATTTAAGTTTCACATTTAAATTCTAAAATGAAATTGGAGAAATCTTCTGACTGATTAGAAGAGAGATTAAGGTTAGAGAGAATATGATGAGGAGTATCATTCTGTCTGTTATCTGTCCATTCATCCATCCATCTATATACACATCTATAATCATAGAGCTAAATATCTAGGTAAGGAGCAGAGATAGTCTGTGAACATATAGTATATTGCTGTACATTTAAACTTATAGTATTTTAAAAATTACAAGAAGTATGTGTTTGCAGAGGAGAGCTGGAGATATAAGATGAGACTTCCACCTTACTCTTTACTAATGACCTCTATACCTCAATGTTTCTTAAAAACATTGTGTCTGGTAATCTAAGTCTTTGGAGGAATTGTGAGAATCATCTTTTGTCCAATGATGGGTTACAACATTTTAATCCAACACTAATATAAAGTCAATTTTGTTGGGGATCATTTCTAATTCTGTGTATTTTTGTTCCATATAAAAGGACTTTGAGAGCCAAAGAGGCAGGATAATGGGTAGAAGGATAAAAAGGGAAGGAAGGATGGAAAGCAGGAAGGAAGCAGGGAAGGAAGGAAGGACATCTTTACCTGGAAGCCAGTATCCAGATATAGGGATTTATTTAACAACTTTACACATGAGTATTTCATTTTCTGCTGTGCTCATACTACAAAGACAAAACTAATTTATAAAATGATAAGCAGTTTCTTTTTGGCTAAAATTGCCTGATGCAACTATTTTTACCCTTCCCTCCCAGGCACATAGCACTAATGTGACCATCAATCCAGGCTGCTGGTTATGAAATGAGAAACCATACAGCCTCTTCAATCATTCATATCCTTGGGCAGGGAAGTGGATCAGAGAGATGAAGAAACTTCCAAACACAAGAAGCTACTGTTGTTTACAGGGAAAGAATGAGCCGAATTCCTTAAGTTACGGGTTTTAACAGAATTGATCTCTGTCACAACTTTTTCTGTTCTGAAAAAAACAAAAACAAAAACAAAACAAAAAAACCAAGGCCAAAAACAAACCTTGAACACAACACATCAGAAATTTCAGCTATGCCAGGAAACAAAGGCCTATTTCCTTTGTGTTCTCAGAAGTGTAATAGGTAGCAATGGAAGATAATGCCTTTTATTTTTAATGCTTTCCATATGATATGAGATAGATAATATAGATAGACTGACAGACAGACAGACAGATGAGCCACTGAGGAAGTAAAGAAGTCTTGCATGCCTGTTATTTATCTGCTCATAGTTTCGGGTTTAGTGCTTGGTAAAACAAACAAACAAACAAACAAACAAAAACCCCATTTGATTTGGTTCTAAGAATTGAGATTTTGTGGGGGATGAGTGTCAAGAATGGAGCAGAGAGCAGCTTTCTGCCTTTCTGTTCTTCCTGACTTCATTGCACTCCTGTGTGATCTCAGATTCCAACCTCTTTTACCACTTCTAGAATGAATGCTAACCTGTCCTTTCAGAGAAACTTACAAACCTCTCCAACTATGGGTGAACCATCTCTTGACTTTTTACTTTTCTGCCTACAAGAAATTAGATGTTGTCCGCTGATTACCTTCGGGTACCTCAGGGTTCACATTTTGATCCTTTTTTACTGCCCACTTCCTCAGGCAATAGGCTTCACATTTTGATCCTCTTTTACTGCCCACTTCCTCAGGCAATAGGCTGGTCATATCCTGGATTGCAGCTGCTTCCTGGAAAAGTGTTGTGCCACTTCTGGTTCCTGAGTTTTATCCCATGTGTTGGGTCTCTGGTTCTGTTTTATTTCCTCTATTATTAAGAGATGATAATATATTAATACTTCCTACCATCAAAGTTAAAATCCCATGTCTGAGTGACATTGAAGGCACAGCTTTTCATTTCCAGGCTTCCTGTTCCAGTCAGTCTCATTTCCCCCCATGCTGCACACCTGACATCACATTTATTCTCATGTTCTGGAGCTCTAATATTTCTGCAAACTCACTCCCATTCTTTTGAATTTTCTTGTGCCATTATTTGTTGGAAGTATTTAACTTTATTTTGACATTTACAGGGGCTCATAACTAAGCGTTTGCCTTGAGTCTCAGAGTAGACTTTCATTTGTACTTTTCAACAATATTGGAACTAGGAAGCCTGTGATGATTCTTAGAGACAGGCTAAATTAATTTGCATAATGAAGTAGACATGAACCTTTTGGAGAACTTGGATGGGATATTATGGTTTAGATCTAAGATGTTTTCCAGAAAGCTACAGTTCAGAGGTGGGGCAAGGGTGGAGGGGCTTGGTCACCAAGGAATGACATGGAAAGGTATATTCTTGTTCACAGCTCCACCTCTTGCTGTCTGCTTCTTGGTCACCACACCATCTGCCATGTCATTTCTGCCTTGGATTCAGTCATCTACGAATTGAATCCACTGAAATATGAGCTGAAATAAACTCTTCCATTACATTGCAAGAAACGAATTCTTGCAACCAGAATCATGAAACAAATTCTGTGACTAGAACTGTGGAAAGAGTTAAGGTTCTGAGCTGAGGTGACAGTGTATTTCCAATACAAAAAATTTTGATTATGCTACTGAAGCACTGTTAAAGAATGTATTCTTATAAATTATTCATTTATAGTGTTTCCCACTGAGAATTGGTATCGATAAACAATTTATCCAACAATTCCTTTTTTTATCTATTAAAATTAAAAGCAACTGACTTTTATTCATCTAGAAATACTTTTAACATGTGGGAACATCTACTCAGAAAACCCCTTACTGTTACAATATAATACATATCTTTCACAATTATTCTTTAAGCCCTTTTGTGTTGGTTTGCCAGTTTAGTATGAAATGGTACCATGACTGATTCACAGGCCTATCTTGGTCAGTGATGTCAGGGAAGACTCAAGGAGTTCAGGAAGAGTTTATTCTTAAGGTTTCATTTGGAATATGACTTGTCATGACCCAAGAGTTCTGCTTGGGTCACAAGGTCTTGACCATCAAGTCCCCTGCCAGGATGTCCTAAATTGTCATGGTTTATGTCGGTGGTCCCCAGGCCTCATGTATTTGCATTGTGCATTTGTGATTGGTTCATTGTCTAGTGCTTGGATTGGTGGTGTCAGTGCTACACCCTTCTAGGGCGTGGAGCCAGGATGTGATGTAATGGCAGGAAGAAGGGGTGTCTCTCTCTTTTGCCGGTTTCTGCCTTGCTGTTTGCAGCTGCCATGAACTGCAGCCCCACCATGCCACCCTGCCTTGGTGCCAACTGAGTATGGACTGAAACCTCCAAAAACTGTAAGAAATAAACCTTTCCTTTCCCAACTTTGGGCATCAGGTATTTTGTCTCAGTGACTAGTGAAAAGTAACTAAGACATAAATCTTGTGTAAGAAGAGCTCATCTATCTGGAGCTCGTGTTTATGTAACCTCGATGGAATAAAAAGCGCTTTGTAAGCTTTTAATCAGATACACAAAAATATTGTAAACATAGGTAAAATGAAGGTTTTATTTTCTGCCTTTTAAATACTAATAAAACTTTATGGTTAAAATAAAGCAGTTGGGAAACTCGATGGGTACTTTAAGTCACCTTTATGATGGTAGTCATCTCTTAGAGTCCTCACTCTTTAAATGAGGATTGCAATTCAGTAGCTTACCAGCTAGCAAATGTTTTTGGTGAAAGGCTAGATCATAAGTATTCCTTATTTTATGAATTTATCATGAGACAAATTTGAAGGAACTATATAAGGAATTATATTACAATTTTCAAACAAAAATTTCCCCCAGTTTTCTATTGAATGAAATTCTAATAACAAAAATAATTTCCTTTTTGTGTAATTTAGATTTAATAGTGTGGAGATTGGAATTTTTTAAACATAGAAGTCCATTTGATAGAGATAAAATTAGTCTTGCTTATCACCAGATCTGCTACAAATATTCATTTGTGTGATTATTCTTAGTTATCAGATCATTCAGAGTGTTACAGCTGGGGCACTGGACAACTCCCACAGTTTGCCCATCTGTGCAATAGGCAGCTTGTTTTCTGCACCTTCTTGGTCATACATTACTGAGGGATATCACAGCTACTGAGCTGGGATGAGTGGGGAGCACAGAGTACTCTTGAGTGACAGTACAAGGAGCTGAGTTGAGATTTTAGGTAGAAGACTTCAGTGGCTGTTTTAAACTTTAGAGAGGATGGTGCTTTATTGTTTAATAATATTCAAAACTGCTATTCTAGTGGTAGGATAATTTCTCATGTCAGTCATCTCCTAGACACTGTACCACCAAACGAGTTACACAGGACAAGAGTAAAAGACAATTTTCATCTTATGTACTCAATCAAAAGAGATGCTTTAAAGTAAAATTTATATTTTTATCAAATGAATTCCAGATATAGAATAATATTTCAGTGTTCACAGTCCCCAAAAGTCATGTCACAGATGGAGATGAAAGTATTCCAGACCACAGTGGTGATTTGGTTTCATTTGTATTACAAAATGCACAATTGAAAAAAATGCAAAATTGACATAAATGTGTTCTGAATGAAATTTAGAGTATCCTTGGTTCACAATGTGACTCTGAGAAGATTCATGATATTCATCAAGGCATCAATTGTCTATAAGCCTCTGTCTAACCATTTATAAATTGCAAATTATATTTTTCACTTTATATAGATTTTATTGGTGTATATTAAATTTATAAAATATTAGATTTCATTATCATATTGTCATCCATGTATATAATTTTTTTTACCACATCTCTACCCTTATTACTCTCTGCCCCCTTAGCACAGTCCCCTTCCTCTTGTCTAATAATTTGCCTTCTACTTTCATGCCATGTTTTTCTAGATTCCATATATTAGCAAAAACATGATATTTGTCTCTATGAGTCCACAGCATAATTTCCCAGTCTTGCATGTGGCCATACCTGAAGATATTTTTGGTTATTCCAACTGGGAGGGTGGGTGGTACCAAGAACCAAGATGCAGACATGGGATACTGCTAAAATTCTTGCCATGTATAGGATAGCATCCCCTATCAACAAAGCCCTAAATGTCCTAAAACTCTCCTAAAATGTCAGTACAGAGAAAGTTGGGATACACTTGTCTCAATTAGTGGTCTTCGACTTGCAAACACACCGCAATCACCCAGGAAGCTCTGCGATGCTGGCTGCTCTGATTTCTTATCAGAGGCTGTAAGTGGTGCAGGGCTCAGCTCAAGCACAAGAGCTAAGCGCCAAGGGACCAGAAGCCTGGTTTGCTTAATCCTTCCCATTGCTGTCTCTCTCTCCACACTCAGTACAGAGGCTTATGGATCAGGACTTCTAAGATCAGAGCTGGTAGGTGGATTTGATCCTTAGAAGGCCACCACTAGAGACCAACGGGCTCAGTGGCAGGGAGGAAGAAACACCACGGTAAATTCATTTGCTGGGGCTTTGACATTTGCGCTGCAGGGCTATGCTTCCTGCATCCATTGTTCTCATCCAAGCTGGCCCGTCCATTCTCCCCACAGGGACAAAAACTTTGCAGCTTAATAGAAGCAAAGGGTGCAAAAAGCACTCAGTGTGAGCACCTGGAACACACAGGATCTGTGAGGGAGAGGAGTATCATGTTCAGGGCATGGGCAGCCATGCAGCCCAGGGGAACAGGAGGCGAGGACACAAAGTGCCTGAGTGTGAAGCCTCTCTCTATCCACTGGTGCTGGCTTTGTACAGGACTACTGACCTCTCTGTGTCTCTGCTCCTTCACTGTGATGCCTCTCTTTGAAGCAGGACTATGTGAGGTGAACACAGATGTGGCTGGCACATAGCATGGGACACATTTTCTTGTCATGAGTAGCTCCTGCTTATTCTCATCAGATCCTTCCTGAGATTCTGTTTTATTGGTTTGAATCCAATCACCTCTAAATAAGGGCTGTTCACCTGTTGGTTTGTTTTAGACTCATCCAGGAATAGCTTTATCCCTACTAAGTAAGGAGAGTTAAGTGTCATGGACAAATGAAGAGCTTTGGATGAGTTTGCGCACAGATTGTTTGTCCCACTCTTGTGACTACAATGGGTCAACCAGGGTCACCGGCATTGGCAAAGACTTAAAAGCCAGTGATAAGGTGAGAACTGTGGGTTTCTGAAAGGACAGCTCTGGGTGTTCCCCAGCAGGGGCCTGCTGGCATGGGGAGGCTGGTGGTCCAGTACTGCATCTCTGTAGAGGATGTGTTCTTGGAATATGTTTGGATTTTTCTAGTTTAGGTTTAATTGAAAGTGGGGAGGAGCCAAGAATATACCAAGTGTTTTGTTTGGTTAGCTTTTGTTGTTGACTTTTTTTTTTTAAAACAGAATCTCACTACATTGCCCAGATTGGTCTCTAACTCATGAGCTCATGCAGTCCTCTTGCCTCCCAAGTAGCTGGGAAAATAGGTTGGTGCCACTGTGCTTGGTTAAAGCTGTCAAGTACTGGCTAAGTTATAACCATGCAGAACTGACCACTACAGAGTGTGAGTTGGCTTTCTGAGCCAGTCTCTGCAAACTGTGGTTTATTTTACCCCGCGATTGCTAGAGGTTTGGGGTTGGAGTTCTGTGTCACTCTGTGGCCTGGACCTTGTCTGTTTGTATATTTGCTATAAAGATGGAGACGGTTGTAGAAAAAAGGGAAGATGGAAATAGAAGAGGCTGCATATCCAGCTGGAGGTGCCAAAGCAGTTACTGCAAATCCATTCGCTAAAGTCCCAAATTCTTGTAAAGTTGAGCTGTGTACAAAGGCAACTCAATTAACTTCGAGAAAATTATTTAACTTGACCACTAAACTTCACGCTTATTTAACGATCACAGCTTGTTCAGAGTGAAAAGGTAAATTGGTGCCTACTTCTATTACAAACACTCATTTACATGTTGCACGGTGGTTGCCAACTCTGCCCTTCACTTTCCTCTACTTGTGAATAATCATACGTTTACATGGGTTATATAAACATTGAATAAAATGCCTACGTAAGCTTTCAGCAGCTACTGTCCATGTGCAGTGCTGTTAAATCCTAAAGTATTCTTTCATAAAATAGAACTACAGGGGCAATTACCATACCCCATCAAAGCCTAATGGTACAAGAGACACAAAACAGGAGCATTAAAACACTATTAACGTCTTTACCAGTGGTTAGCATTAAGAGGGACTTTATTGGGGATGACATTCCTGAGAATTAATTCAGAAGATCCAAGGAGGAAGTTTGAGGGGGACACATCTTTCTGGCTGCCTATGACCTCTACCATCTTCCTACTCTGACTTCAGATGCCTTGAAGGTTGCTGTCATTCTCTGTTTATCTACACTGCAACTATCAGGGAGGCTTCTCTTTAGGTCTAGCAATTTCAGGGTAGTGGGGCTTTCTGCCTCTGACTGTAGATCCCTCTCCTGAGAACCTGGACCCCTCCGTGAGCTATGAGAGCATCAGGGAGAGACTCATGTCTCACGTGTCACTGTCCTTGATTTGCAGAATACCTGAACAGGAAAGGAAGGGCAGTCAACAAGGAGACCTCATGACCACTCTCCGCCATGTCTCATCCCTCTGGAAGGTGCCAGAAACTATCTCAGTGTCCTTGGGCTCTGATGAGGAATGGAGCACTCTGGTCTCACCCCTAGATGAGCATCATGGATAAAGCCCTGTGGCTGCATCTTGGTCCTTTTGAAATGATGGACTTTATTATGATTTAGTTAAGAGTGTGAAAAGAGGTCCTGTCTCCAAATACTAATGAGCAATGTCTGGTTATGAGCAGCCCAGGATATAATGAAATGGTAGACAGCACTGAAAGTGGCTCCACCTTGAAATGCTTGCTCACTTGATGTCAGATATTAATCAGATGGGGTTAGAACTGATTTTTTGAAGGCAGGCCATTAGCCTATGTAAGTCACAAAGAAGAGGAAAGAAGAGCTAACATTTTAGCGTTACATTTCCTGCAACTAGCTACTCCTGTCTTGATTTGTCCTGCCCTGATTTGTCTTCCTGTTTTCCACCAACACCAGGTACATATATCCCTTATCTAACTGACTGTACCCTGAACTCGTACGTTATCTCCAGCACTGGCTCCCTGTAACTCTGAGCTTGCCGGGAGTTTGAACTTGTCTTAGTATGCAACATATACAGTGTAGTTTTCTTTTAGGCCAATCAGTAATAATAAACTAAGATGTAAACAATCAACAACCACCAAATACTCTACTTCTGTATTTCTCTCTTGCAAACTCAATATAAGACTTAGAGTATCAGAGATCAGGGCTTGATATTTTTTGAGGATTGATTTCCTGTCATGCCCTTCAGCATTAAATAACTCTGCCTCCGTGTGCTGGGTGGTGTTTCTGTTTGCTGTTAAAAAAAAAAAATTTAAATTCTTTCTTTTCCTGAACATGGAAACATGGCACACATAATTATGGACCTAAAACCAGATGCAGAATTGTAAGAATTTTTCAAATCAATGTTCTCTCTACTCATTGGTTCAAATGATACAAGTCTATTAAACTGGCTTTAAGAGACAAGTACTTTTACAACTTATGCTTTGACTGGAGGAAAATTAAAAGACAAGTCATGAAAGGAGACACAGTATTTTTTTCACAGATCTTGGACTACAAGATCCTTGTTTTTCATTTGTTTCTTCCAAAAGTCCTTGGGTGTATATATTACACACTACTGTGATATGTAGGACATGGTGAGTTATCAGTTTGAAGCACAAAACTAAGCAGAAACCCATTAAACTTGGAGAACTTAGTGGGCACTTGGCCACTGATGCTTCCTGGTGGACAAGCTTTGCCTTTGCAGAGGGACCACCCTGTGCAGCTGCTGCTGGAGCAGACCCTGAAGCAGTCTTCTTGAGCTCCTCGATTACCTCCTCTCCTCATTTTCTTTCTATCCTTACTTCATGTTTTCTTCCCAGAATGCACCTTGCAAAATTGCAAGTTTCAATTTTCAAATGTGCATGTGAGATTTTACAGGTAAACCAGCCTGAGTGGCCCCAAGAGAATCTTTAGACTTTAGATATCACATAATGCATCCTACTTCCCTTGTCTTGTCCAAAAATTGAAATCAGGCACCCTAACTTACCATGTTATGCCTAAAAGTTTCCTGCATACCTGTGAATCAACTTGTCTTAGTTACTTTCTACTCATCTCTGAGACAAAATACCTGAAACCCAAAGTTGGGAAAGGAAAGGTTTATTTCTTAGAGTTTTTGGAGGTTTCAGTCCATACTCAGTTGGCTCCAAGGCAGGGTGGCATGGCGGGGCCGCAGTTTATGGCGGCTGCAAACAGCAAGCGGAAACCGGCAAGAGAGAGAGACACCCCTTCTTCCTGCCATTACATCACATCCTGGCTCCACCCCCTAGGAGGGTGTAGCACTGACACCATCAATCCAAGCACTAGACAATGAACCAGTCACAAATGTACAATGCAAATACATGAGGCCTGGGGACACCGACATAAACCATGACACAACTCTATCCAACAAGCTTTACATTCAAGTTCCTGCTAAAACCTGATTGTTTCCCCTGCCACAGTATATTATGGGTATGTAATTGTGTCTTATCTCACCTTTGTTTCTTTGCTCTAGCTTTCTTTTCCTACATATGAACTAATGTGACTGCTTGCTTTTCCCCAGTGGACACTTAATAATCACTAGTAGATACTTAGGCTACTGAAATAAATAAAACTTAACACTGTCTTCAATTAGCTCCTAGTCTGATGTCCCTATTTCAGCAACTCACCCACCAGAGATTATATATGTTGACGAATTTTGAGGGCAAAAGGAACCCAGGGGATGTGGAATGCCAAGAGTACATCCTAGGAGAGATGACTGTCTCCTTAATGCTTCTGGTAAAGTTCAGTCCTACGTTTTCCCTGCAAAGTGTCCTTCATCTCAAAAAGTGCTGCACAATACTATTATTCACAAAAATACTAAAACATGTTTTATCCTGAAAATACTTGGTGATAAAATTTGTCCTCTGTGAAGCACATCTTACAGGGATGAAGGAGATTATAAATTAGTGCTTATCTTACTCTTAACTTTTTGTGGGAATTTCAGATATCTCTTTAGAATGACCTAAGAAAAGTCACCTAAGAGGGGCACCCTTCAGCAAAGGTAATTGATTTCTCTTCTGAATCGGAGGAAGAAGTAATTTGCTGCATGTAGCCTTGAGCAAAAGCAGTGTGGAATTGACCTCATTCCCCATCTATTTTCAGTGCAATAGTAGAGGAAGAGTGTACATAAAGAAGTAACAAACACCATGCAGACACACACATACACACACACATGGTTAAATTATCAATGGAAAATTTCAGTAATTCTAGGAACATTTTTCTTTCTTGTAAAGATTTCTAATAAACATATAAAGAATCATATCCCCCAGGTCATTCAAGCCATTATGATTTTCAAACCTACCTTCTCTTATCTCCCTGTCTCTCTGCAGTTCCACAGTAGCAGTTCTTTATTCACTGCTACTCTGTTATCTGGAATTACATTCTAATATATTGAGTCTGTGTCAGTAATCCTGACTTCCACTGAATCAACAGACATGCATTTCTAAAACCCAGGCTGAAATTTTAAATCAATTTCTCAAAAGGCTCTAAGTGCAGAAATATATTCAAAACCTGTGAAGATAGCTGTCTGCACTTTGTCTTTAACCTGCTCAGTTCACAAACAGCTATGTGCTACTGTCATGTGACAAGATCAGATCCCAGTTCTCTGATGTCCCTGCCCTCTGTCCCTCCCCCATCTGCTGCTCTTAGGCTGTCCTTGCTGCCCAAAATGGCATTGGCCACTTTACCCCACACAGAAAAGAACAGTTTTCCTCTCCAAATCCCTCCCTTTTTCTTTACATTGTCAATGATTTTTACATTTTAAACATTGCACTGTAGAAATATTCAAACAGACATAAAAACTAGAGAGTACTATTAAGAAAACTGAAATACACTCATCTCCTACCTACCTCCTAATTTCAATGAATTTACCAATTGATGGCCAAGTTGTCTTCCTTTATATCTCTCACTTACTTGCCAATGTCTGTGATTGCATTATTTTGAGTGAAATTTGAGTTCTACAGTTAGAATTCTTGCTGGAGTGAATAACCCAGTGGGTGACCTTGAAGAGCTGTGATAAAGGTCAGGCAGGACAGTTACATGGTTCTTCTCCTCTTTTCTTTGATTTTCAGAATAATAAGGACAGGATATATCAGCAAAGTTTCAGGATCACCAATTTGGTTGCTTTATTCTCATTTTGAAATTGTGGACTTTGACATATTTGATCAGTTTCTTTCCATTCTAATCCTAGTTCTTTGTAATACTGAAATTGCTCCATGTTTAGCCAGCATCCAATGCCAACAGTATCTGGTATACATATATATTTTTATTTCTGGCGTCACTATATCTTGTAAGTCTTCTGTCCCAGCCAGATCTAGAACAGCCAGTTCTCTGAGAAACTCGGCTTGCTTTCTTTGGGAATGGAAATTGGCCTTATCCAAATGAAGGGTAATCACTGATACGGATAGAATCTTGATCTTCCCATGAGCAAGACCAATCAAGTGGTTTTTGTAGATAAAATACCTTGTGAGTGGACACTAATATTTTCAACTGCATTAAAGATGTAAGAAGTGAGATTCATTTTTAAAAATGGTTGCTTGTGTTTTTTTTCTGTGTGCTAAGCCTTGGTTTCATAAATCATTAACAGACTTGTTTATTTTCCTCCTCTTACTAAGTATACATAGTAGTTTCATGAAACCATTTTAATGTTACTGAATATTATTCAAGAATATCACAATTCTTCCTGACCATCCAGTATGACAACTAGACACAAATTAATTGTTTTAAAACTTATTAAAGATAGTATTCTTTGTGTGGTTAAGTGTGAATTTAAGTGTACATGTACATGCACACGTGATTAACACCCTACACATCTACATCATAATACTGCACACATACCTGTCTCAGGGACCCACATAAGACTACAACATGTCTGCAATCAGTCCACACAAGTATGTCCTGTGTGCTTTTAAAACATTAATTAAATTTGTTGGTACACTTTAGGTATACCTAATGATCATATTCATCATAGGGGATTTGTACCTGTGCATGAGGTACCTTGATCCTATTTTTTCCCATTCCAGCCCTCTCTGTAACCCTTCTTTCCCTCTCTATTTACAAAAGCTTTGTTTCCATTTTTTTCTTTTCTTATTTTTTTTCCTAAATTTTCCCTTCCTTCCTTTTTCCCTCCCCCATCTTGGTTCCCCTTCCTATTTGAACATTATCTTCCTATTTCACAATCAGTATTATACATTTTGGTTCTTACCTATGCTTTTGGTTCCTACACCACAGAAACAATGCATTATTTGCATGTGTGTCTGATTTATTTCACTTAAGAGTATGTTCTCCAGGTCTCCTGTGGGTTTTTGCACATTGACCAAAAACAAGAACAGGGTTTTGTAAAGCCCAAGGTGAAGGGTTTCACAGACTACAGGTGAGCAGTCCAGGAAATGCAGGCAACCAGTGAAGTCTGAGAATAAAAATTTCAGTCTAGAAGAGGAAAGGATCCATGCAGACTGAGAGATTTTTTTATTGGAAATTTGCTTTCTCTTCACCTATTGATTCATACTTTGCAGGAGGAAATCTACTTGGTCATCAGCTATCTTGTGTAAAAATTTTCCACAATGAAAAGAGACTCTAGAGTATAACCCAAAACTAGTTTATTCTTTGATGATACTGACTTTTTGTACAATTACTTAATATAATTTGGCAAAATTTGTCCTCACCTTGCAGACCCAAGTACACAGAGTATCCACTTGCACCTGACAGGAGTATGGAGCTATGTAGATGTGGGTCTGGTGGTGACAAAGACATCCTGAGATCCACAGCAACTGTCTGAATGTCCTGTCCTACCAAAGGCTCCTTCAATAACTCTACTAGCTTCTGAATGGGGCAGTTTATAAGGAAACTCTTTCTAGCCCTTCTCACCACATTTAGTTTCAGGCCTCCCACATCAATATTCAGCATGACCTAGACCCTACGAGTTCAGGATGCAAAGCTGTTGCTCTAGAAGTCAGCATCAGAGGGTGACAGTCCCTGCTGGAGTCACCTTGTGGTACTCCAAGGTGATCAGGACTTGGGAGAAGAGACACAGACAACCACAAGACCAAAGACTAACAGCTGACACCAGTCACAATCCCAGTATAGATGAGCAAAAACCTAATTCCTCAGAACAAATCTGATTGGTAAAAACATCTCCTGGGACTTCATATAAGTTCCAAGGAACTTTAGAGGATGTTTTAACTCCCAAGGACAACTAAGGGAAGAGCAAGGTGCTATTTCCAGTAAAACTTATTAAAAAACGAAGAGAATTGGCTTCAAGAAGTACCTGGGGACAGTTTGAGAGCAGGACGGACCTTGTTCTGGGTCTCTTCATAAATTAAAATGACATCTGGGACAGCTTTTAAACTGGAAAAATAATCTTTAGGTTTAAAAAAATTTTTTGTTTTGCTTTGTTTAAAGAAGAGCCTATGTAACTCAGCATGCAGCTGTGTAATTAACTGCCATTTATACTTGCTAAATCAGCTCTGCCCTCCTCTTTAACGTGGAAAACTAAATTGCTACTTGAGCCAGAAATGTTTAGAAGGAGAAAAAAGGAAACAGAAATGGCAGGCTGGAGATGCTCTACCAAGCCATGCTGAAAAACTTGAAAACTAGAAGGTCACATGAAGGTTACTACTGCAGCAACATGGGGTTTCCATAGTGTCTGCAGAATTTCTCCCACTAACCAAACGCAACCAAGATTTAGATAGGGAAACAAAAAGGCAAGAGAAACCAATGAACTAAAAACACATGGATAATCTCCTCAACATATCTACGTAACAGTAAGTCCCCAAAGCCCCATAACGTGGGTAAGTAAGGTGAAAGGACCACGAAAGACCAGCAAGAACAAAACCAGAATAATCTCTATTAATAAGCATAATAGGATTAGAAAAGTCCCCCTTCTGAAACCCCGATGAAGCAATTTATTCTGGTAACAAACACGAGCAATTAAATAATTACGTTTCCTGGGAAAATTGAAAAAGAGTAATCAGGCACCCACACCTGCATCCAGCTTTTGCTTTCTTCTTAGCAGAGTGAGCACGAACTAATCACCCAGTGCCTTTTGACAATGAGAGCTGCAGTGTGATCTGGAGCAGCCGTGTCAAACTGGAATCTGAACCCACATCCCTTCTAGAGACACCAACCATTGGTGGTGTATGTGACAGAGAGGAAAGTCTGGTAAAGGATATCAGGAAAGACTACAGCCAGGACATGCAGTGTGGCCCAGGACCATGGATCCTATTGCTATGCTCAGTCAGTGACAGGAAAGCACAGGGCAAGATATTGCTTCAAACTTAAAGGAACTTTATGGGGAGAGAGGTAGAAATAGGTGCACGGTATAAGCTAAATTTAAAGTTTGATCTTTGTTTTAATATATGCTTGAGAGTATAAATTGTAAAGTGATACCAGTATCTTAAATGATATCCAAGGAAACTGGCCATTAGCCACACCAGTTTGGATTGGTTATTAGAGGGCCACCATCCATAATGATTGTGATTATGAAAGAAAAATGCATGTGTGTTTCTAAAGGGATCATTCTGTATCAGTTAGCTTTTGATAGCTGTAATGAAACACCTGATGCAGGCCACATATAAAGTACAGAGGTTATTCAGATTGGGATTTGGGAGCAGAAAGTACACATCACTGAAGTGGGGAAGGAAAGTAGCCAATTGTGGTCAAGAGTGAGGAGGCTGGAGTGGTCTGTAGGCTCACAATTCTGTAGACATGGCTAAAAAGACAAAATAGGGACCTCATGAGGTCTTCTAGCCAATCCTGACTAGAAGGAGCTAAAAGCAAACTTTACTAGAGAAACTGCCCTGGGAAACAGGTCAAAGATGGAAGTAGAGAAAGAGAGAAAAAAACAGATAGAGAAAGGCACCAGATGATCTTGGGACTGAGATCAAGAGACCAGAAAAAGAGCTAACAGGCAGGACACAGAGAGAAAGTCAACTAAACAAATGGTAAGCCACCTCCACTACCAATAAAATATAGAAGAAACAATTTAATGTGCTAACATTAAGATAGTATGTACTCACACCTATGCACTAACATATGTGTGTATGTATTCACTCTAGAATCACTACATTATTTACCCAAGGATCATTACAGAATAAAATAGATCTCCACATGCTCGCTTACTAACTCTAAGCTAACCATGAATTAGGAAACCTCTTGTCAATCCACTGTCCACCCCAAAGATGAGACAGGCCGAGGACAGTAAACAGTCAAAAAGAAGCCACATGTAGATCACCAGAAGAAGGGACACTAGGCAGAGGAGCCTGGAAGCCAATCAGTCCAGTTATGGGAAGCTCCGAGGGTGTGTGTGTGTGTGTGTGTGTGTGTGTGTGTGTGTGTCTGTGTGTGACTCACTTCCCTACAAAAGCAGCTGAGAACAAAAGGCCCACAAGTCTTCCACATTTCTGGAGCTCCCTATCCTGATTCTTTCTTATGAGGGCAGCTATCTATCTTCTTTTGTCCTCCTCCTGCCTTTTCCTCTTTACAAATAAAATGTCTTCTTTTTGTTAAACGTTGCCCCTCTGATTTTTTATTAGGGCTGAGTTTAAGATTCCAGCGGCCTCTTGGATATTAGACCAGCAGTGCTTGTTCCCTTGATACAACATCTTTGGCTCCCTGACCGGTAACCAGATGTGATGGGTTCATTAAAATAACCTCAGCCCTTGTACCCAAAGGGCACAACCTCAGAAACTCAGGGCTCCCATGGCCCACTGTAGCTCTATCTCAGTCAAGGTTTACTAGAAAACCAGGTAAAATACAAGATACACACCTCAAATTCTGTATTGGTTACTTTTCTTTGGTTGTTGAGACAAAATACCTGATGCCCAAAATGAAACAAAGGAAGGTTTATTTATCTTACAGTTTTTGGAAGTTTCAGTCCATATTCAGCTGGCTCCAAGACAGGATAGCCTGGCACTGGGGCAGCACTTCAAGGAAACAGCCAGAGCAAAAAGGGGAAAGCAAGCCTCTTTTCCTCCCTTATATTGTACACAGGCCACCCCCACACTCCAGGGAAGATGTAGAACTCTCAAAATCTTTGTGCCTTCTTCTAGCCCAGGATGAGGATATTTACAAAGTAAGAACCCTGGCTCCCTGCAGAGTCTCTCAGTTAAAACTTCTAAACTTCTCAAGTTGATACAATGTATCAACCATAACAAGCTCCCAGTAGATCAGCCAGGGACTCAGCCTCTAATCACAGGGATTCTTCCAGGACAGGAAAACTACTTTCCAATTATAGCAATCCCGGTATCTGAGCAGTGTAAACAGTACCTACTTAGGTACAGTTGAGCTGTAGCCTTAATTTCTCAAGTAAAAAATCTCACTGGTGATAGCATCACCTGAAAATTTCAATAACTGTAAGCATGTTTTAGAAAATCATACAGGAATTTTGGTGCCCGAAATTTTTTGTGGAACTGTTTTATCAAAAGAGAATAAAGGAAAAATATAAAAAGAATAGAAATAGCTAGTTCTGATAGGATACACCTATAATCCAAATAGGGAGGCTGAGGAAGGAGGATTATAAATTCCAGCTCAGCCTGGGCAATTGCGTGACTTAGTGGGGCCCTGTATCAAAATAGAATGGATGGAAGGGAATGGAATACAATGGAATAGAATAGAATGCCCAGCATTGTAGCATAGAATGAAGACCCTGGGTTCCATCACCAGTACTGCAAAAATAATCAAACAAATAAACATACCTAATATATGAAATACTAAATAAATGAAAAATACAGTAGAAGCAAATCTGGCAAAAACTTGATAGGTTTCACTTGAAGGATATATACCATTTTTTTCTCCCTACCTTTGTGCACTTTAAAATATAAATGAAAAAGACTAAAATTATAAAGATATATTTCACTTTTTTTAATGCAATAAATACTTGTTGGGAATTTTCCTTGTCCCAGGTCTGGGGATTCTGAGGTTATTATTCAGATATAGGCTATAAAACATGAAACTTATGTTTTATTTGCTGCCAACAATAACAGTCACTACACTAGGATGAAGCCTGTGTGCATTGTTAGGGGAATTAACAGGATGGAGAAATGGAGAATAAGGAAAAGGATCTCTCAAATGTGATGGTTGTACAGTGAGCCCACACCCTGAAGTAATAGGCTGTAGGCTAAAACCTGGAGTGCGGGCCATATTTTTTAAATGAGAAGATTAGTTTTCCGTTAGAGAGGATGCCATGTACAGAGTCTCTATTGGAAAGAGTTAGGCCGGGCAGGCTCACTGGAAGTCACCGCCACTGGGCTTAGAGCTCAGCAAAGCCCTGAAATGTGGAAGAAGCACCCTGTCTGAGTGATCTCCTCAACCTTGGAAGAGGACGGCTCTGTATTTTAGGGGGTGTTCAGTAAACAGGTCCAGAAGATCTGAGGCAATGTCATCTTCCTCTTTCAATTTATGAACGCCATAGCTGCCTCATATAACATAGTTTGAAAAAGTAATGCATTTACTTATTTTTTAGTCAACCACACAGTAGCCATAGAGGCTCTATCACACAGTCAGTGCTGGCTTAAAGCTCTGTGGAGATATGAAAATAATGCACATAATTCTTCTTGGTAATATCAGAACAACAAGAGAATAGGAGAAACCTGGGGAAAAATCATAGAAAACTAAATGCACTCCACATACGTATTGCTGTTTAAATCTTTAAGCAGGCCTGTTTTCAGCACAAGAGTATTATTAACTGAAATAAATAAAAGAAATAGTCTGACTTTGGACACTTCTCTTTGTTCCTTGACAAAGAGAAATAACTGAGCATGGGAAGGTTCTCCGGTGATTTTAGAAAATGAGTTATCAAATGCATTAAAAACTCTTGGGAGGAAAAGCAAAGCAATAACAAAAACAACAAAGAAAATTTAAAAAAATGTTTCTGATCCTTCTATTGTGCTGAAGTAATTGTGGGTGACTATTTTTGTTATAGGCTATTCTAAATGACACTAAGAATAATATATGTACACTTTCCAAAGTTCTTTATTTACATTATTTGAGTTCTATTTTTAAATCATTTGAGTCACATTCAGAATACAATCAAGAGCTTGATTTGCCTAGTGAAAGAGTTATTTTAGACAAGTGTGACTTATTTCTGACATGCTGTACAAGCAATTGTGTTGGGGTGACATCCATCAGCGGTAATGGTAAGCTAAAAACGGTGCTATCATATTTCATTCTGGTAATCATAAAAGCATATACGTAAAGTCCCAATATTTTAGCCCATGGGAGCAAAATCCTCAAATTTTCTTTCAGAATATAGATGTGTTTTAGACAATACAGCACAAAAAGCTCAAATCTCAAAACTTACCTGGTCATATTGTTTGTAATTCCATTGCAGTGGGTAGAAATTGACTTGTGATTAATGTCTGTTACAGGTTTGGAACCACCAAGACCACCATCATTATTTGTAAGTCATGTTTATTAACACCGTGGCTCGTTTTCTTATAGCTGGTCCTCTTGCTGACTGGTCACCTATTAAGCCAAGTCTGTTCATTTTGCTCTATATGCAAATTATCTGTTCAAGGTAACAAAAATGACTTTGGCAATTGATTCTCATGAGCAGCCTCATCTTATAATTTTACTCTGAATTTAAACTTTTAATTATTTTTTTTCCTGAAAGGAGGAGAAGCCAAGATTATCTTCAAACTGTCTTAGATATAAATTGGGGAAAGATTTTCCAACTTTTAAAAATAAGGCATATGCTGTATTTTTCTGCCATAAGGTTTCTGTAATACTGTTGATTTGTGTTCAATTTTCAATTATGTACTATTGAATTTTTTCTCATCAGAGGAAAAAACTCATAACAGAGGCATAGTCTCGTTTAAAAATCATTGTCAAGCAATCCTGCCATCCCTGGCCAATGTCATAGTTACTAATGAGGAGACTTTGAAGCAAAATAAGGAAAATGGAGCTATTCCTGCTTCATGGTGATGCCATCAGTGTCAGCTCAGTCAGTGAGTTTAGGGTTGATGTTGGTGTTTGATAGGCTGACTGGAAGACACAGCATAGTGGGAGATAAGTGATGAGGATACAGTTGCTGACTCAGCTTGATGGGCCCATCCGTGCAGCAGGAAGCAGCCCGGACCTTCCTCAGAGACACAGGGAACCACTGGATGCTTGTGAACAGCAGTGATGTGATTTGACTTAGGTCTCCAGCACTGTCTCCTGTGTGAGCTAGACTTCAGAGAGATCAGTTTGTACAGCTTGGAAGGAGAGCTGACAAGTGTGAAGAAGATATTGCTGGGAAGTTGGGGAGAAGACAGATGTGTCGGGAATGAGCAGCACCCCATGGGAATCTGGGAGGAATAAAGCTAATTCTTGCTAGAATGGTGAGCAGGTGGTGTGATTCCCAGGAGGCTGGTGAATAAATCTACTTCGCGTAGCTTAATGGCTCTTAGTGTAGGAACCTGACTGAACTTGAGCTATTCAGCTGTAATGACACATAATAGCATCTAGGATACAATTTTAAATTTCATGAGCAAAAATATATGGAGACACATACACTAACTAATAAACAGAATAAGCACCAGATACATTCCTACAAACATAAATTATCCCCTTGCAGTTAGTTAAGTAAAGGAACTGGAAAGAAAGAAAATAAATCTGTCCAAGCACAAGAATACCTCAAGTAAATAAACTGTAGCATTTTGGTTTACCCTTTAACATGCTATAGATTAAAATATACATTTTGTTAAAAATCAAATATAACCTCAAATCACAATATCAAATGTATAATTACATTAATTTAAAGCAATAAAATTATACTGTCTCAAATGAAGGCTTCATTTGCAAATAGTTTGGCTCAAAACAGTGTTAACTCTGATGCTATTGCACACTTTTAGAAAACTGCATTTGGCCACACATCACCATCACAACTGCCAAGTATCAATTTTCATTTTTTTAAATGGTTGAATTTAATAGAAAATGAAAAGACTTCCCTGTAAATATTTATACTGTCACATGTGAGGAGCTATACTCTTCTGTTATACCATATTTTACAAGAGTTATTGGCAAATGAAAATATTTTCATGAGACCTACAGGTTGCTCAATCTCTTTACATTTTCCTCCTTAGTGTTTTAAGTAAGGACAGACACAGGGAAACCAAAGGACGGGGCGTGTGTGTGTGTGTGTGCGTGCGTGCGTGCGCGCGCGCGTGTGCGCACGCGCTGATGGACGGCCACTAGGTGTGTGTTCAAACTAGTCAAGAGCGCAATGCAAAGCAGTGAGCTCTGTGTTGTTGATGCAGTTAAGCAAAAGCTAAATTTCTCACCCACTCTGTGTGTGCTTAGCCTGGAAGGCAGATGTGATCCAGGAGGTGCAAAGATTGAAGACAGCAAAGGGCCCTTCTGGGGTGCTGAGTTTCTGGTCTCCAAAGAGAAAGATTTGCAGCAGCTCAAGTTAATGTGTATGACTTAGTTTCCCAAGAAGAAACCACTTGTGTCCCAACAGGCAGAGATCTACCGTAAGGGGCACCCCTGGGGAACACTTCCAGCTGCACAACAGATGCAAGCAGAAGGTAGATTGGATTCATCTCAAAAGTTCAATCTAAGTGTGCACGATGGTAGAAAATATTCTATCTACTCCACATGACAGTGGGGCTTAAGAGGAATCAAGGTCAGTGCAGATTGATGTTAACCCAGAAATAATTTCAAAGTCAGAAGATCAGAGCTATCACACTGTGAGTTCAGAATGAAGGGCCAGGTACAAGTCTAAGAGTGGAAAGTGACATAAAAGAAAAAGGAGTCAAGGCTATACTGTGAGTGAAGGGATGTAAATAAATTTCTGAGCCTTCAACCTTGAGCATTCAAGCAGGTGTTTTTGCTATTGAAGATAGTATCATCTTATCTGGATCAAGATAGGCACAGAAAATTTTAAGAGAGGGTAAAGGAAGCTTGGAAGTGCCAGAGTTGACAGCTATGAGGTTTTTATAGAGATGCTGATCTGCTGTAGAAGTGTCTACACCCACTAAAAGAGATTGCAGAGAAATAGAAGATTAATGGCAAATTTTCCTTACAGAATCCTGGAGGAAATACATGTGAAATAAACAGGACAATCTTTTAGAATGTGATTGAGTAAATATCTAGTTGTGTTAGTGTGTTTTGTCTCTTTTATAATTTGTTTTAAAATAGGCAGTGTGTTATGGCTTAAATATGAGGTGCCCACCAAGGACCTGACTGTTGAGGGCTTGATCTCCAAAGCAGTAGTGTTCAAAGGTGACACCTAAAAGAGGGACTGAACATGAAGGTACAGCCTTAATAATGGATTCCATTAATGAATTCACAGTTGAATGGGTCATAGAGAGGCAGGAGCAGATGGAGGGAGGAGGTCACTGAGGAGGCCTTTAAGGATGCATCTTGTCCCTGGGCCATTTCTCCCTGGATCTCTCTCTTTCTCTCCCTGTTTTCTATGTGCCACAAACTGAGCAGCTTTCCACTTCCTCATCCTCCCACTAAAATGTTCCTGCTTTGGAGCCAACAGTGATGGACTAGATTCTTTGGAGCCATGAGCCAAAATAAATCTCTTATCTTTGAAGTTATAAATGTCCAGCATTTGGTTCCAGCAATGGACAGATGATTGATACAGCATGGAAAATAATTACAGTAGAATAATGTTTGTGTTTTAATCCAGTTAATGTATATTTTCAGATACAGGACAGGAAAACTACAATAAATTGTTCCCATTATTTTAGGAAAGTCCCCAGTGTAGGCCATAGTCATTGGCAGAGTGTAACATTAAAGTAAATTATTAGTAAGCTAAAATATATAAAATAAAAAGGGAAAAGACTTCCCATTCTGATCTTTGATTATAACCCACAATATGATTATTAAAGCACAAAAAGACAAAATCATATTTGTTGGTTGATAATGCTTTTATATGTCTCTGGTAATTAAATAAAGGCTTTATATGCATCTATTATTATCTTCTGACTGAGATTTCTACTAAAGCTAATATTTTGTAATAAGTGCCTCAGTCTCAATTTAGATAATAATAAAGGCTAGAATTTATAAGTTTCTAATATAAATCAGTAATTAGGTGATCTTTCAATACCCAAGTATTTTCCAGTATTCTTATCTGAGAAGTGATTTACTTTCTGTTTGTATAGTAACCACTGGGGTCATTGAATGGTAAAGTAATACAAGATTTGCTAAATAATAAAACTTGTGGATGAGACCTTGGAACTTTAATTATGGATGCAGTAAAAGCTTTTTTTCCTCATTTCTTGAAAGGTATTTCATGCCTAAATTAATATATTCAGTATGGTGTCATAAAAAATAAGACATAGGCCATTAATAAAGTTAATTAAAGTCAAACAATTAGCATGGACCCTTGTCACTGAGCGTATTATACTAGAGAGACAATTCCAATTCAACCTGCCTCTCTTACAAGCTGATCATTAAGGAAAGATGGAAACCATCCAGAGAGTGGCTTCCCATCAGGGTTCACGTGGGGAAGGGAAAAAGTGGAGTTCTGTGTCTGTATTATTTATTCCTTGTCTTAGGAAAAGATTGAATTTCTCTGTGAGTCACTAAAATAACTTCCAGAAATCATCCATCTACATTCACAGAGAAGTTTGTGGAGTTGTCTGTCTCCCTCAAGGCGTGGATCAGAGGCCAGACTTGCCTTATTCTCTTGAGGCTTGAGGCAAAACCAGACTGAAGCAGGAAGCCAGGGACAATGTGGGAATCAGCGCAGCCTAAGTGGTGACACTGTCAGTCGGAAAGGATAAAGGGCTCATCTACATCAAAGATCCGCTCCCTGCCACATGACAAAACAGCTCTGAATAGGACCAATTTTTAAGGGTAATTCCATTTATAACTAATTGAGACCTACACTATATAGCTTTGCAACTGTCAGTTGAGTTTATTAGCGTTTCTAATAAGTACAAAATATTAAAAGAAAAATCTATTATGAGTGCATGAGCCAAGATTCTCTAAAGAAGCAGAAACACAGGGTACCCATTCATTTATTTGTCTATGTATCTACATAGCTGTCTATCTATCTATCTATCTATCTATCATCTATCTATCTATCTATCTATCTACCTACTTACCTACCTACCAACCATCTATCTACAGATTTACTGTGGAATGGTTAAGAAGAATTATTATGTACTAAACTGGAAGAGTAGTCAGGCTGACTGGAGACCCATCCAGTATCAGTCTGCTGGCAGAATTCTTTCTTGTTCAGGGAGATCAGTCCCTGTTCTCTCACAACCTTGTATTGATTGACTAAGGCCCATATATGTTTTAAGATGCTAATATGCTGTATTCAAAGCATAGTAACCTAAATATTAATTTTATCCAAAATGAACACCTTCACAGAAACATCAAGAACAATATTCATCCATATATCTGAGCACAGAGCCAACCCACACAGACACATGAGAGTAGCTGTCAGAGCAAACCTCTGTCAAGAATGCCAGGCCTCCTCTCTGCAGCCCTTAGTGAAAAACAGAAAATTTTTAGAAGAAGATACAGGAGAAAGTAAAAACTAGGGACACAAGAGAAGACTAAGACCTAACTGGGCACAAGGACAACCATGCCCCTTTGAGCTAAGAGCTCACATCCCTAGGCATGGGAACAGTGACAGTCCAAACTGAGATAGGGTTAATTTGTCTTGCTCAGAAGATGAATATAGTATCACATTTGGAATTAAATGGTTTGAAGACAGTCTTTGCAGGGGGGAAAGAATGACAACCTGGATCTCCTCGTTTCTTATCTTCTGCAACTCTGTAGGCCTCCTTAGCTCTTGTGGGTCCTGACTATCACTTTTGCTTAGGGTCATCTCTCTTCCCCATGGAGAAGGGTAACCCCAGGAATCCAACATGATTCAGATATATCTTTTAAAAATTTATTTCAAGTGATACCTAAAATATGGAAATCATAAATCTTCTTTTAGGTACCGATCACTTTTCTTTATCTAATTATTCGTCAATGAACACTTAGATTTTTTCTCTCAGCCACTGTGAACAGTGCTGCTGAGAACACGGGAGTACAGACCTCTCTGCTGATTTCCTTTCCTGGGCGCTTGCTCTGTATTGAGTTGGTGGGATATCGAGGTAGTTTCAGCTTTGAGTTTTTGAAAAATCTGCATTTTGTATCACACACTATGGCTAGAATTCGCATTCCCCCCACCAAGTGCAGTGGACCCTATCTCCTTGTCTTTGCCTGCATTTGTTGTCTTCTGTCTGTTTGTAGCAGCCATCCATACTGGTGTGCAGTGATGCCTCCTTGTAGTTTTGATTTGTATCTGTTTTTTAGAATCCACATAATTCCTGTTCTTATTATGATTTATTATAAAACTGATTGGTACCCTCCAATACCATTTCATCGGACTCCTGAATCTGGTTCTTCTGCAAACACAGATCATGGGTTTTAATTTTTGGTGTGAATATTATGATCATTATTTGTAAGAAGACATGTGTTGTAATTTTTAATTACCCAAAGGTCCTCCTGAAATATATATAGAAATCAGCATGAAAAGAGAATGTAAATTACTGTTTTGCAATTTATTTTCACTTGTCTTTGATAACATACCAGATGTCAGGTTTTAGGGAGCAAATATTTGAAGAATTTCCCATATAATTCTCCAAAACTTCATCCTTCTTCCTCATTATAACCAGCCCTCCAAACCATAAACATATAATCAGTAAGTATTATGGTTGTGATACGGAACATCCCTAAAGAATCTCCCTGTATTGAACCCTTGATTACCTGCTGATGTGTGGACCATGACCATCTAAATTCATCAGTGGTTCAAACCACCAATAGGATCTTAATTGGATGGCTTTATCGTTCCTAGACACCATGAAGTGAGTAAATTTTCTCAGGGTACCCTTTCACCATGCTGGTTCTACCTTCCTTGCAGGTATAAAGGCATGCAATCTCCAACTTCTCACACGGAGTCAAAATAAATATTTCCTCCTTTAAGTTGTTCGTCTCTGGTATTTTATCACATCCAGGAAAAGCTGACCAGTACAGGAACATATTTAATTTTTTTGCTCTTTTTTTTCTTGAATTTCAGACAACCAGTTAGTTTTTTTCCCCTGAATGAGGGACTAGCAAAGTCATTTATCTTATCATTCACTTTGAGGGTACATTTGGATTTAGATGCTTGATAATCATCATGCAATTACTCAAGGCACAAAGAGAAACAGCTGTCACTTGTGGGGAGCTTACATTTTGGCAACACGTGTTAAATAAGCAATTAAACAACACAATTGTATCAAAGAACAGAGCTATTTTATTTTTCCAGGGTCTTCCTAAAGGTAAATTGAACATGAGAATTGCCTGCTTAGCACTTACAAAATTCTATAGACTTAGAGCTTCACCCCTAATAAACCTGTTTGTTTGAAAAGTACAGACTTCATTTTTTTCCTGAGTGACAGGCAATTTTTATTACCGAAATCTAATCAAGGCACAGTACATTTTTTGAAAAGATTACACAAAATTTATTTTACTGCTTAGGTCAGTTTTTGCCAATAAGACTCTGAATTTTTTTAAAGAAACATTCTTCAATATCACCTCTTTGAATCAATTTCTGTAATCTTGCCAGGGTTAAAATGAGACCAGTTTAAGCTTATGAAAAAGTAAGAAATCAAATCATAATTTTACCTCCTGATCCTACCATATGGGTATATTAAAAATATAATGTGTGGAAAGTTCCTTTGTATTTATCAGGCTTAAAACTCTAGAAATGAAGAGCATGGGGAAAAGGAAATACAGCATGCATTATCTCCCCTCCCAACCATTAAGTGGGTCCTGAACTAGTCTTAACATTTAGTGAAAGAAGCCAGTCCCCCCCCCATACTTAATAGATCTTGTTGGATGTTTATGAAAATATTACCCTGTCAAACAACAAAAACAACATAAACCCTGATAAACTATGTCAGGCACAAATAATTAATTGTCATTTGTATGTTTTGGCTGATAGAACAGAAAATTTGTCTTAGCGAAAGTTATTTTTCCTGGAAAGATTGAACTTGAAATTATTTTTATTACCTGCAATGACTTTACAAGATAACTTTTCATTTAGCCAGATCAGAAGACCAAATAGAGCAGAGGACTAGTCAAATTGATTGAAGATTGGAGAATGTGGAAAAATGTCCGAATTCCAACTCAGCAAGAGAGACTTGTCTCCTCTTTGGGTGCTGACCTGTTGGCAGGTGGTGGTGGGGATGGAGGAGGCAAGGAGAGGATTAAGAATAACCTTATCTAGATCCTTCAGCTTCTGTGTAGTGTAAAGCTACCCTTACAACACCTAGGGACTCGTCACAAATGCACAGTCACTGGTTCATACAAGAGTCCCTAGGTTCTACTCTATGTTGTAATAGATCCTCAGAACACAGGAGCATTAGTGAAAAGTGCTAATCTGCAGGACAGTTTGGTCCAGAGCTAGGTTTCCCATATAAGAGTTGAATAGGAATTTTTAAATGCTACTTTTCCTAGTATGCAAAATTCATTATAAAGCAAAGATTTTCGAGAAATTGAAGACAATCCATACATGTTCCATGAGAACACAGACATTTGCTGTGACATTTGATGTCATTTGCAATTTATGCTGAATAGCACCAGTTAAATAATTTTTTCCAGTCAGTTTGACTGAAAAAGACAGATTGAAATGAAAACAGGGGCACTAGAGCTACTTATTTCTTAGTCTAATCATTTAGGATTTGAGTAAGGTATATAAACACTTTGCATCTCTGTTTCCTCCTATATCTATAATTTGGAGAATAGAATGCCATCTGTGGAGACATTGAGCTAAGATTTTGTACATTTCTTGCTATAATTGGGCTTCCTTTAGGGGTGTTTGTATTTTATACCATTATATGTATTTGAGTTTTATATATTTATACAAACATCTACAACTTATCTATCTATGTCATACCTATGTCTGTGTTTGTATCTGTATCTACAGGTAGTCTTTCCACATGTCTTACTCTGTTATAATACATGAACACTATATCCATAGTTTATATAGTTTTTACACATATCTTACACAGTCAATATATATGTATCTATATATGTGTTATTTGTATATGCATATAAACATATCCTGTAGTCCAATCTTAATTCTCTGATACTAATATAATCATTAACTTCCTAATATTTTGCCTCTTTTGCTTCACGGGGACACCTGACTGCATTGGTGTGTATTGATCTTTAAATCAATTTATTCTACCTCCCAATATATTTTAGGCTAGGATACAGGAAATGGCTTCTGTCATCATTCGTGAAAATCTTAGTATGATTTGTGTGAAATGCTAAACTTCTATTCTGTAGTCACAGTCTGAGCTCTGCTCGTCCACTTGTTTAGCTTCTGGCTCTGTCCCCCCAAGCTGGAAATGTAGGGGAGCCTGACCCACAGCTTCAGAGCTCAACATGTAGCATGTGAGTTACAGCAAGGGATGGACATTTGTCTAGAAATCACCAGAATCCCCTGAAAACTGTTAACAAGATACCCAGAGAGAGGCCTCATAAAAAGATACCCTGGACATGGAGCATGGTCCTCTTGGCTCCTCAAAGCTCAGCCGTTTGCAAACGCTCAGCCATGCAGGTGTTGTTCCTGCTGTACAGACTGTGGCTGAATGAGGTCAGCTGTAGGCGATCATCTTAGAACAATGCCGCCTCTCTGAAAACTGTGGCCATGTTCATTTTGACACTTGGCAAATGATAACATTAAAGCAAAACAGCGAGGGGAGGATACTTAGGTGGTCATGTGAAGGTCATGTGAATTTTGTTCCATTAGTGAGATAGGTGAAGCCCAACAATTTACCCAATGAATATAATAAATCACAGTTATAGTGTTTGCTGTAGAGTATGCCTTATTTGTCAGCTTTGATGAAACAGGCAGCATGCAAAAATTACCGTTGTATCTCCCTGCTTTAAGCTCTTTTCTATTTCAACATCATCATCATCATCATATCATCATCTTTTATTGTTATCACTATAGCAACTAGTTATTGCATAGTAATATGTTTAAAAATCTGTGCAATTATATATACAACTTATGTAAAATGGTATAGATTTTTGTAACAAAAATATATACATTTTTAGTATTTAGAATATTTTATACTAAAAATCTTTGAAATAAAAAATATATTTCTGAGTCAGTGCCAGTTTTTGTGTTTAAAATTTTACCTCATTTTCTCAACTTGATTATTTTGAATTCAATATGCTACTTGGATGCTCAATCCAATTCGTATGGTGTTACAAATTTAGGCAGTGTTGAGTCATAATGCAGGACTCCTTCACATACAGAGAGTATAGTGCAGTGTCTGAAAACACAGAGAAATAAATGGAAGAACGGTGAATAAGTTCAGAGACAGGAAAGAGCCCTGCGGGCTATGATTACTCATGATGGTCTTGTGGGAGAATTTAAGCTGGAGATTGGAGATAGGATAGTGCAGAAACACGTGGAGAGAAAGCGGTGGGCGAGCAGCCCGTGGTGCGATTTGAATGGTGGTGTGGAAAAGGAACAAACGAGACAGGGTTAGAGAACACCAAATGAACATAAATCCAGCTAAAATGGAAGAATCTGAAAAGAGAGACTTGGAAAATATAGACCTTAAAAGCCGCCCTGATACTGAGCTACGGGTTGAAAGAAATAGGGAGGGATCCAGAGGGTTTGAATGATGCATGAAGACTTTTGTCACTGAGAGGAGACACTGAAATCCAGATAATAGCAGCGTGACCTTGGAGGGATTTATGAACAGCAGTGTTGTTAAGCTTGCTCCTTTTCTGGCTGCAGTGGATTCTGGGGGTGGAGTGCCCTAAAGATAGTGGAAGGTGGCATAGATTGGACACATGTGAGTGGGACAGTTGAGGGTCAGGGGCAGACATGGCCATGCTCAAGATTGCAAATGGACTTGCTGTTCTCACCATCTCATCTGAGGAACCACAAGCAGATCTGATTCTTTCTATGCTTTGTGTGTGGGCTCTGAAAGAAACAGGAGCAGACAGCCAGAGAAAGTAAAGGTGGTTAAGGTCCCCAGGTTGATGGAGGCGCTATGAATCAACACCACCATGACGGAGGAGACAGAAGACTTAGGAAGACTCCTGCGTAAACCTGAAATTCAGTCTCTTTGAAGATGAAGCATTAATAACAATGCCCCATTTTATAAGGGCCTGCTTTTTGTCAGGTACTGAGCTAAGCATCTTGACTTCATTCTCTTAGAAAATTCCAGCAGGTTTACTAAGGCTTTAAGAAGTTAAGTCAACAAAGGTCGCAAAGCCACCAAAGATGGGGCAGAGGCAACCGTGCTGTGCCTGACCCCAGTGATCTCCTAGACACAAGGCAATGTCCCCTCCCATAGTTTAGAATCTGTATGATTCATCAGAGTATTAAGATATAAATAAATAATCTAAGAGCGTGTGGGCAAATATGGTAAGTTTCTGTTTGGATGGCTGACACTTATGCATCTTTCAAGTGTGTCTTTTCAATGTTTTTTTTTTTTTTAAAAAAACAATATCAATTTTGAAACTAATTTGTACAAAAAATTAAGTTTTTTATTCAGAAGACTTAGTTTTGAAAAGCTCAGTCATTTAAAAATCTCTGTTAGCCAGACCACTGCAGTATAAGGTCTGAACGTGTATTACAGAGGCAGTGAGTATCAGTTTACTACCTGATCTAAATTTACTTTCCGGAGAAGAGTCATTTGTATTTTGGATGGACACATATAAGCTTTAAATACCATTAGAATGATTCCATTGAAGGGAATAAATCTGCTTGTGTAAAATGGACTTTTATGGTTTCCTTTACAACATTTTCTTAGTGTTGCCAAGGTTTATTTAATGAGTTTGTAAATCATATTTAGAACTATAGCCTCAAACTCTAATGAAACTGAAGACGATTTTACCATTATGATGTTAAAAAGAGCTTCTATATGACTCTAGGGCCACAATAGTATGTAAAATAGTAGTAAGTGACCACCTTGAAGTTAATAATATTTGCTAAATGTAATATTGTCTATATTTAAATTAATCTCATTGCTTCATATGGTTCTATTTTTGTATCTTTACACGAGTCTCCCTAAGCCTATGAAGTGTAGTTTGACCCAGGACTTATAAAATCATTTTTTTCTATGGACTTCACAGATGAAAATTCTTTATGAAAGAATCTCCTGAGGTCTGAAAACAAGGAATTGGAATTTCTACACACCTATAATTTGTCGTAAATCACTCAGGATGGGAGATTGGGTAAGGGGTGACACATGAAGTCTCCAATGGCCAAGAAGAAGTGACTGCTAATTCTGAGTACGAGGGTATTATAAACATGGTAACTTTGATTATTGCTAAAAATATCATTTTTGGCTCTTTTATTTCATCTATCCCTCACATCTTTACCCTCCAGCACCAGACAGGGTTGTATAAAATGCTTAGTATGCATCATACTTTTTAAAGTTCATGTGATTTTTTAATTTATGAGACATTTTGTTATTATTTTATGTATTACAGGGATCACAAAATTCTCTAGAAGCTTCTTTTAAAAAGCAAAGATGAAAGGTGACCATGATCACTGCTTCCTTTGTTACAACTTTAGGTATTTGGTCCTTCTCCATGAGGCTATATTCTACTTCTTTGAGGTAAAGTTTTAATTTCAGCTGAAGTCAGATGAGGAGCTAGAAAGGGACTGAAAGTCAACACAGGCCACAGTGGTTGTTACTTGGGAGTCTTCCTCCTCTGTGTGTCTGTGTACTCTTCCCTCTGTTTGTCAACACTACCACCAACAACAGGAGAAGAGAAGGAGCAGAGTTATAAGGATCTACATTCCTGATAGTTTTATGGAGTGAGAAAGCCCTACAAGCACTAACTAGTTGCAAAGAAAATTATGGGTAATGAAACAACAGGCAACCTAATATGCACACAGAATTTAAACACCACTTAGATCTTGACAGAGTGCTGGCATCTATACACAGAGTTTATTAGACTGGGTAGGACATTTAACCCTCAGTGTGAGAATACACAATGGCAAAACAAATGTATTGATGCATATTTTATGTATAATTTGGAGACATAAATAAGATCATTTTAAAGACAGTATGTTGTTAGCTGTAAATGGTTAACAAATGTCTTGTTACAAGCTTTAATTTGCAGAGGAATATTATACCTTGATCTCTAAAGCCATCTCAAATCTTCTGACTGAAATGTGTAAGGTTCATGATTTATTCCCCCCAGCATGTGGCTTTCCAGTCTTTAGAAGATAATACAGTTGTGCCATCAACTTTGTAGACTTTTGCTATACCAAAGAGGCAATATATATATATATAAAGGTACACTTTAAATTGAGAAGTTCCCTAAAAATAAACAGTACTCTAACAGTAATGTGGCTTATGATGATATTATAGTGACAAACAATTCATCATGCTAGTATTTTTCTGATACATGCATAATAAATATCCCTCAATAAAACTAATGAGGATATTTTGATATCAAAAAACTCAATAAAGGTCAATAAGGAGATCTTTATACACATTTGTCCTTTAGTTATATTAGAAGGATAAAGTACGGAAATCAACTCACTGCTGAAATTACTTACAGCTGATATATCTATGCTTTAACATGATATTCTAATAATGTATATGTTTGCTTATTTTCTTAATTTAATTAAAATTCATTTTTATATGATTTTCCATATTGTATTTATTCTTCGGTTTTTTTACAGACATACTTTGGAATGAACACACTTTTTAAATCACCATTTTACATGAATGGGCCATTCTTTTATTTCCTATACACCAATTAAATTTTGTTTTTAAATATTCCAGTAAGTCTTCTTAAGTATCTCACTGATACTGAAGCTAAAATCTAATCCTATCAGTATTTGCCTTTTTCTCTGTCTCAGAACTTTATTTTAGAAAACAATAAAAATGCAGCATGGCTGTATTTGTTATGAATGTTTAATAAATGTATAAGATCAATGAGCTACATTAAAAAATAACTTACTGGGAATAATTAAGTTTTATTTATTGTAGAAACAAAGTATGACTTTAATTAAGTGACAGATTTGAAATACAGTGGATGTAAGCATTTCTATATATTCATTAAAATATAATTTAGGAATGTGCTCCAAATCTAATAAATCCTTATTTACATTGTGAAAAATTATGTGTGTGCTGCTTGATATTACATCCAATTTAATTTGACTCTATAGAGCCCCCCAAATTATTTATGTGTTCATGTTGGTGAACTTCATCCAAACAATAAAGTGGTCCATATGGCACCCCACAAGAACCTTGAAATGACAGTGAAACTATAAACAGAACAGATCAAGTTTGTATTGTACTTATTTGCAGTCTCTGCCTTTGCCAGAATGTAGAATTTCTTTAATGGAACATTGCTTTAATCATACTTAGCAAGTGAAAAATGAATTTGAATTGATAGCACTATGTAGAGCTGACCTTATGATAAAATATATCTTTTTCATGGAGGTAGTGGGTCAATATTACAATTTGGTGAAATTACGTATTACAGTTACACAAATTAACAATTTTCTTTTGATCTATGGTCAATATATCTATGATTTGCTTTTTATTTTATAGAGGTCTAATTTGATTAAAAACTCATGAATCAGATTTATAATCTATTCTCTTGCACACTATTATTAATCATTACTTAAATAATCACAGGAACAAAGTAGTCAGATATGACTACTCCTATTTTTCTTAGACAAACACCAAGCCTGAAATATTTACTGATTTGTGCAAGGTGAACAGTGAAATAGTAATCCAAGTTTATTCCATGTGTTCTGATTTCAAGTCTTTTCAAATTCTTTGTTCTTCTCATCCTCTCAGTCCCCTGTCTGTACTCAGTTCTTTCCCAAATAACCAAAGGAGAGGTGAGAAAAATAATTTTTATAAAAGAACCCAAATTGGTTCTACCTTCCAGTTTATGTTTTTCTTTTCTCTAAAACGCAAGGTTCAAGAGAGACATTTTCTCAAGTGGTCCACTCCCTCAATCTCCATTGATTCTTCAATCCTCTAATTCAGTTCCACTCCAGGGATTTCCCAACTGCCATGGGCTATTTGCCCTGTTTTACTGGACTCCTCTGCAGCCCTTGGCAGCTCATCATGCCCTTGCTCTGCACACTTTGGTGGCCTCTCCCTCACCACTCCTGTTAGTGCTTCTACAGCTCTGCCCTTGACTCTTCAATCTTACATGTTGGCTCTAAATTGTTCTTTTCATTTGTATGTCAACACCTACTACTTAAAAATCAATAGCTCATTGGCAGGAATAATTAACTAAAATTCATGAACCCCAGACCTGATATGGAGTTGTCACCAAGATACATACAAGTATGCAACTGGATTCTTGCTTCTCAGAGGTGTAGGGAGCACTGCAGTGTCATAGAGAGCATGCAGTCACCTTTAACTTGGCCTTGAACTTGGCTTCCTCATAAAGAAAGATGCTTCCATACCTCTGCTTCTCTTCCACCTCATCCTCCTGGACAGGCTATTAAGAGCCTTGACTTTTAAGGTTACGTTAGGAAGCACCTTTCTAATAGAGACTTTCACTGTTGTTATAAGATTCTTGGAATTATCTATCTTTATTCTTATTATGCTTTGTTTGTCTTGTTCAATGAGATTCTACACTTTTAAAATTAAATACCATTTGTCACATATTGTTTCACCCTCAGCATCCAGCAAAGTACCTAGTGAAGAGTGAAATTAAACACTTTTATATAAATGCTTTCCTACCAGTATTTTTGGCACTGCCTTATGGAGTCTCCAACAGAATCTAAGTAAAAATGTGTATTCAGTTAATTGGGCTCTTTCAGTACTAATCCTGTCTCCCAGTAGCCTGTTCTGTATAAAATAATATGCAGACTTCTTTTCATTCACAACATAGATAAGTGTTCAGGATTTTGATATTTTTCAAACCACATTTTCAAAACAAAATTAATAACTGCTAATTAATGTGAATGGTCAGTCAACAATGCCAGGAAAAATGTAATACAGAATTGAAATGTCACGCATGCTACGTTCTCTATTTATATAACACAGCTACAATTGCAGGTAGAACTAGGGAGGGCTTCTTTCTTTGTTATTGCTGAACATAATTCACACTTGGAAATTTCCCACTTTTTTGGCAGGCTTTTCAGGAGCAGAGTTTGGAAGAAAGCAAGGTAAAAGATAGAAAAAGAAAAAACACAGCCAGCCCTGGTGATCAAAGAAGACCAACAAAGGAAGAAATAATCCTGTCTTCCCATCTATAAACAAGTTATTCATGGGGCCAATTGATGTGGTGTTTTTCTCTTTTTAATGCATATTGTGTTACTTTTGTCCTTTTATTTTCAAAACCACTGTAACTATAACTTTGTAATAATTTGCAGTGAATTTTTTTAACCAATTGAGTGCAATGAGTACTTATCAAAGGAATTCATTTATTCTGCTAAATTTATTCATCTTTACTGATCCGTCTTCTGACCTATAAGCATACATGCACTTCATGAAGAAGGAACAGGAAGGCATAGTACACACTAAAACCTGTGCCCTAAATGCCATTGATAACTGTCCCCTTAGTAACTCATTTTGAGGAGATGACAAAGAATCCTCAGCATAAAACCTCTTCAGTTTTAATTACGGTGATGACTTTGACCTAACAGGCACTGAGATGCATAAGTGCTTGGGATGGCAATTGGTTCAGATGTTGTGTTCAAACTTATATTCACGTCTTTACTCTTGGTGTTAGTTGATTTATCTGCAGCCGGTTCTACTTCAAGGTGGATGGGGACACTCAGCTGAACAGACTCGGCAGCATTGCACCCCCAAAACACTCTTCTCACCTTTTTAAAAAATTTTAAAATTCAGCAGACATCTCTAAATTATACTTTGTTTAAAAATAAGTTTTATATTTATTTATACTTCCTGTTGTTCCCTACTGACAGAAGAGGGGACTTGGAGTCACAAAGGCTTTAACTTCATTGTATTGAAATTCAAGTTACAAAACACATTATCAGTAGACAAATTATTTCTGCTTTTTAAGATCAACAGAGCAAATCCTACAAATTATTTGGTGTCCCCACCATTTTTGCTAGGGTTATGCATGCTTGGCCTGAGGTAGTCTGACAAGAATCCTGTCTGCGTTTTTATATTATCTATTTCTTTCAGGTGAGCCATGCATTTATATCTTACCCACACAGAATTGCTCCTTCTATTGCTGTAAGCAGGAGCCAGGCTGCCTGAGACATTAGCAAGGGTCATTATGGGGATGAATTAGGTTCTACTTTGTATTCAGCCCAAAATCTAATTCAGACAGAAGCTGGCAGTAAATCAACAAGGAAAGTAGACCTGGGACGGCTCCTCTGTGCAAAGTGCTGACTCACTTCCTCATCACATTAGAGAATGTATCCCAGCCAGTGTTCTCACGGTGACAGACGGACACGACCATGTGCTAATGGGCCTTTTTGGATGCTGTTTTCTCTAATTCAGCATCATTTTATGGCTGAAGCAGTAGGTGATATGATACAAGCAAATGTGGCACATTTTGTTTTATTGCTAGTCCTTAAATAATGAGAAATAATGCATTATTGGGTGAGATAAATATTTTTAAAAGCAGACAGATTGTGATTGTCCCACATCCTGCATCCTAGTAAGAAAAAAATTAACATTTAATCAGCTGGATAGTGACTTACTGCATAAATACTGTATTAAAGCATATTTTTCATATGGCTTTTATATTGCAAAAAAATTGATAATTGTTTAAAGCAGAGCTTTAAATTTCTGAAGGCTCTAAAGTAACTTCCTAAATACTATGAAATTAATATTTAGTGATTGGGAAAATATTAGGTAAACTGTGTTTGCTAGTATAGTGAGGTATTGAGACAGGTGTACTCCTCAAATACATAAAAACATGTACAATGTTTAAAATCAGCATCCATTTGTTGACTTTGCTACCCACGTCATTGAACAAGACAATATAGCACCCAGAAAGGACACACCTCTTCCTTCAGATATTTTATAATTCATTTTAAAAAAACTGTAAGAATAGTAAAACAAAATAATAATTAATGTACAAAAAAAGAGTCTTTAAAAACATGACCCTCAACACCAAACCCCAAAACATGGTTACATAGTGAACTAGGAAGACCATTACAGTTTTTAAGTGCTAAAGGAAGAGTTCTATGTAGGTTGAGGTTTTGAGAAAGATGTGAATTTTAAAACAAGCCTTAGCAAAAGAGTAGATTTACGTAGGTAGAAGAGCAGAAACTTCTGGAAAGTGAGGGGATGAAATATGAGCACAGACTCCTTAGGAGTGCACAGTCCTTGGAACCAGACCAGGCTTCTTGGTGGTGTGGCTGACATCTGGGGTCAGGCCAGGGCTGCTCCTGTCCATGCACTGCAGGACACTTCACAGGGCAGCAGGGCGATCTCCCACTGTGGAGCCCAAACCCATTGCACTATACAAAGCCTTTCACAGAGGTGGGCATCTAGTTATAAGGAATTGCTGCTGGGTGCTAAAACTGTGTTCCCTTTTCTCCTCACCACTGTCTTGACATCTTGTGTGTAATTTGGCTACAGTGGTGACCTGTGTCTCTCTGTTATGGCAGCTGGCTGTGTAGGTACAACACTGTCACCAGTTCCTGCACTGGAAGGTGCCCAGCTGATGCCTGGAGTAGAAGGTGGGCTGGGCTGCAAGGGTTCCCCGTATCCCAATGGCATCTTCTCCTAACATGCCTTCACATTCAGGCCAGGGAAATGAATAGCTGCCCCCCAACTTCCTATGAAGGACACTAGAGGGTGTTGGATGGTGATGGGGTTTGAATGAACATGGAGTAGGATTAAAATATTGGTTTCACTGTGTACATTGTGTGTTTGTAGGCAGGTTACAGAGGGATACTGGGCCCTGGAGTCCCAGAAGTAAAATCACCTGAAACGCTTTGATGCATATAGTGTGTGTGCGTATCAAACAACTCATGAGAAAATAACACTGAGAACCCTATCAGTTTGTGCTGATTTACCTCATCTTAGATATATTATTAAAAATGTGGTTTTGCATATTCATACTGCATAACGCTCGAGATACTTCAGTACCATTCTTAGAGTTCTTTATTATTAAAACCTAACAAGAGCTTAGGAGAAGGTTCAACAATCAGGTAATAATTGGGATAGATAGGTAGATAGAGAAGATAGGTATGTAAGTAGATAGATCAATCTGCAGGAAACCTCAAGGGAAATTCTCCCAAGCCTATTTTACTCTGTACAAGTCTCTTTAATATAAGATTACAGAATTTCATGAGATTTTCAGAAATAGTCAACTTACAAGTTATTCCCACAGCATTTTATAAATGCTACCCTCCTTTGGCATATTGCTAGCAATGTTAGGTAAGTAAGCAACTTTAATCTTTCTTTTTTCTTTTCTTTTTTTCTTGTTTTAACTAGTCGTGCACGGATAGGTTTTTTTCCTCCTCAGTTTTCCCAGAAAGAAATAGAAAGCCTTTTCTCTCTTTGAATCTTAATTCCAGGTTATAGCCAATTTGACCCATTCACAATTACACTAACTGTCTTCTTTTAGAATTGCTGAGCCCAGCAATTGTCCTAACAATAAGCTGCGCCCAAAATAGTTTCTATGAGAAGTTACTCTTCTGAGACGGCCCCTGGTCTCAATCATCAGCTTAAGGCTCATAGGGAGGAATGCTGGCTCCACTGTAGCACACATGTGATACCCACTGTGTGCACCTTTTGACTTCACTCTGACTTTCTGTAGCTGTTCTTTGCCAGCGGAAGGACCTTGTCATGATTTTTCCAGTATAAATTCTGGACATTTCTGTGAAAAGAGCTGTGCATAACACTGTCTTCTCTTTCCTTGGTCAGAACATAGTCTTTTACAGAGAAGTGCTTTCATTTTGACAGTTGCATATAGAAGCATGAATGCCTACAACCTAGTAGACCACCGTTCTTAAAAGGGCAAATAGAAAGTAGCTGAAAACCAAAAGCTGGAGAATGAATTAACATAGTGCCAAAAAAAAATAAAGTACAGATTTTTAGACTTTCAAGTAGTTGTTTTTGAAGTCAGATGGAGGCCTATTAAGGGGTATGTTTATGTTTATGAAGATACAGCAGATGGCTGGGAATATGCTGTATCTGCTAAACTTTAAAAACATTGCGGAAATTTAGGAGCCCAATATTTCTCCTAACCATTGCTCATCCTCTGTTTGCCTCTTACAGAGTCTGTTGACTCATTACTGTTATTGGCTTGTATGAGCTTAACTAGTTTGTGCCTGTTCTCCTCTTACGTTATTTTGGTGAGTTAATCTATTTAATGTGGGCCTGGTGCTCCACAGGCCAGTGGACAGTGGGACAGCTAAATGATTCCTGTGTATCTTGGAAAAGACTCCACTGTCTGCCTATGTGCGACTACAGAGACAGGCCCCTGGATGGAAGATCTTGGAAAATGCAGAAAGATGGCACATCAACCTCAGGCCTGCACTGCTTTGAGTAATGATTCTGTGCAACATATGCCTCTGGAGGTCAATATGTGAACTAGACTGTGTCCAGGAGAAGTCACAGAGATCTCCCCGTGGCCACAATGCTTATAATAAATGGATTAGAGAATAAAAAGTTAGGCACAGGCTGGAGGTAACCCAAAAGTAGAATCATCAAGACTAGTCAGTATACACAAAAAAGCAAACCAATTTGGAATAGACCCAGCAGAGCCTACAGAAATGGTCATACCACAGAGGCACTTCCACTCAATGTCACCAAATTATGATCATGACTTTGGAGAGTTTATGTGCTTTCTCTCCAAGAGATCAGTAACAGCAAACATCCTGGGAAGACTGAGAAGTCAACCAGAGCTCTAGTCCCTGTGTAACAACTGAAGTTTGCCCTCAAATAGAGAACTCAGAGGAAATCTCAACATGGCTGATTTATAGAATTTCAAATTTGAAGGCCAAGTACATGCTCTTTATAAAACTTAAATTTAGCATAAAATCATTCCTACATTTATTCCATGAATATGCATTCAGCACTAGTATGAGAGAGACTCTACTCTAGAATGCACACGTGAAAATCACTGAGGGCTGAAGTTGTGAGAACTTCCACAAATATGGAGAAGCAGGGCTCAAAAACACTGCTCATGTTCCCCAGAAGTTTTCAGCTGCTAAGTGGTTGAAACAGGATTTGAATACATAATTCAAGGATGCTTCTTCCACAAAGCTAAGATACAAACAAAATTGGGTCTGCATAGCCAAACTGAGCATACAAAACAAAACACGCAAGCACACACGATTATTGAATAAAGATCCTCTACCTTTTACATTACATTTTGTCATTTTCTTTTAAAATATTCATTCCCAAAATTATTTCTAGATAATCTTCCTATACAACCACAGAATATAAATTCTTCAGTACTTCAAAAGCTATGCATTGTGAAGCTTCAGTAGAAATCCCCTGATTGAAATGTTTCTGGATCTTTTCCATTGAGAGACATTTCCACTTCATGAATTTTGTCTCATGGAGCAGCCACTTCAGGACACTATATTGAAAATGCCACAAAAGAATCAACTAATTCTTAAAGGAGATGAAACTTTTAGAGTTTCCTAAAATCCTAAAATTAAAAAAAAATTCATTTTGTGTCCAGTCAGTGCAAAGTGAGTTATTCAGAAAGTGGGTCATTGGATGCATCTCCTGTTCAGTTTGGGGAGCCTCATAACCTTGTATGAAATGTTTAGGCTGTTTTGGGTGAGAAATTCCATTTGACCTTTCTACCCTTCTGCCTTAGAGAAGCAGTCAGTGACCGCCTGTGGGCTGCCTCACAGAGACCCTTGCTCTCCACTTGTGAGAGGAGAGGTGAGGGTTCCGGTAGTCACCTCTCCAGAGGGCTGGAGGGATGGCAGTGTTTCCCGGGGAATCCTGCAGTCAGGAAGGTGCAGGATCTCAGAACTCATGAACCAGCCAGGCCCAACAGGGATAGAGACTGTCTGGGGCCCATTAGCACAGCACTCAAGCAAGGAGAAGCCAGGTTGAGAAACTAGAGAGGGGAAAGCAGTGGTCAGATTATAGAGGGCTTCAGTGCTAAGTGAAAATGTTTAAACATTTGCTGGCAACCTTGAGAATTGTTGAGGTATTATAAGGAAGGAAATATGTTCTTTCTTGCTTTGCTCTCTGCCTGCTGTCAGAAAGGCAAATTTGAGGAAGAGTGGACAAGAGTCCACCACTATAGTGACAATCTGGCAGCATGAGACATAGCAGGGTGGCAGGAATGTCATAAAAGCCACAAGCTCTAGATGTATTGAAGAGCAGACTCAGCAGCACATCTCTGATGAATTGATTGATTGATTGATTGATTAGATATTGGATAATTAGTCAGAAAGAGGAAGCTAGATTGATCCTCATATGCTTGCCATAGATAGAGAGAGGGTCATAATAAATATGGGAATTCTAAGGAATAAACAATTTAGGAGAAAATGGGATGAGTCCATTTGGACACATGTACTGTAGATCTGTGGTGTCAAACAGCCTGTGTAGTGACCTTTCAGATCCATTATTTCACAGGTTCCCGACAAATAGGAGCTTAAAAAAAAATAATACAATTACACCTGCAGGCAGGCCTGTCTCAGAGAGAGATGACCATAATCCTGCAAGGCAGCATCTCCCTGTTCATCTCTCACAGTTCCATGCCTGGTCAGTCCTCAGCTTCACAGGTGAACAGAGGCCATTTTTGGTAGATCCTGAAAGTGATAGGATCAAAGAATGTTGACTCTCAGTAATAAAGCTGAAGCCTGCGTACAAAATAGCAACGTGAACATAGAAAGTCGGAAGATATGATTAAATACAGTAAGCACTCATTGGTCTGCCTTTTCCATTTCTCACTCTTTGCAGGCTTCAGGGGAAGTCAGACAATTCTGTGAAGTGAGAATACGTCTCCTAGTGAAAAGATCCAGCTCACCATTGCTCATCTGTCAGACATTTACTAAATGAAAGTAAGATCGTGAGGTATCAGGAGCTCTTACTCATAACGGGTGGGAGCGTTAAGTGGTGCAGTCACTTTGAAAGACTGTTGGGACAGTTTTGTCTTTTTACAGAACTAAATATGCCCTTGCTATACAATCCAGCAATCATTCTCCTTGTCATGTAGGCAAAGGAGTTAAAAATGTATATACACATTAGAACCAACACATGGATGTTTATAACAGCTTTGCTCATAAATACCAAACTTAGAAGCAATCAAGATGTTCTTCAGTGGTGAAAGGATAAATAAAACATGCTACAGCTAGATAATGAAATACTATCCAGTGCAAAAAAGAAATGAGTTCTCATATAAAAATATAGAGGAAACTTAAATACAGATTGCTAAGAGAATTAAACCAATTTTAAAAGGCTACATAGTCAGCTATTTTATGCATGAGGTGGTTTGTAAGCAGCAAAATAATGGAGACAATAATAATACCTTTGTTTCCTTGGAACTGGGAAGAGGAGAGAATGAGTGTTTAGAGCACAGACAATTTTAAGGGTAATGCAACTATTCTGTATAATATAGTGGACCTATGTGTATACGTTTGTCCACATATCTAGAATGTAGATAAAGAATGAGCCCTAGATGCTGGGACTGGGAGGACCCAACAAGAAGCCAACTAGCCAGTCTTTCTGGTAAGCCATGCAAACCACATGGGTTCCAGGAAAAGTCAGTGCCCTCTGTGAGCCTATCCCCCCATCTTGCCCCGTGATCACGCAACCAAGCGACCAGTGGGTTCAGAAGATGGGTTGGGTTGATAGCAACTAAGGTACATAAAGCAACTAAATGCTTGCAATGTTTAGTTGATTTTGCAGGCCTGGGATCAGCAGTCTGAGCATCTCTTGGGAGGATGACAGTATGCAGTATAGCAAATATGGGGGATTTCCTTCTATCTTGTCTTTGAAATCCAGTATTGTTCTCACTGTTTTGCTTTATTCAGTGTTCTGTTTTGGTTCATTCTATCCTGTTTTGGTTTTGGTTTGACTTTGCTATACCTGATGAAATGGACAACTATTGTGAAGATAGCAAGATACACTTTGATGGCTATTGTTGTTTTCCTAGCGTCCTGCCTTGAAGTTGTGTACCAATTTTGCTGCTTTGTTTTAATTGGACTTGTTCTGTTTTGTTTTGTTGGACTTTACTATCTTTAACATAAAAAAATAGTGATTCCCAAATTCAACAATAGATTTTGGATGATAAAGACCTATCAATGTAGGTTCATCATCTGTACTGAATGTGCCATTCTAGGTGAGGATGTTGATAAAGGGGTGACTACACATATATAGGGGATAAGAGAAGATAGAAAACCTGTGTATCTTCCTCTGAATTTTATTCTAAAAGTATTCTTTTAAAAAGTCTACAAAATAAAATACAAGAACATTATTCTACCTTTTATTGCAACTAGATTTTCTCATTATATTAAATACTAATATGTTTGATGCAGTAAAGAATTGCTTTCAGGTCACTCATACAACTTTAGTAATTTGCAGCACATTTTAAGGCATAATAGTCTAAACTCACCACTCTTATTCCTCAAATCACATGTAACTTCAAAAGATGCTTGTACACGATTGTAAATAATTGTTATGCTTTTTGTCTTTGTTATTTAGCATATTTTGGCTGCACAAAATGCTAATAAATATTTGATAAGTAAATGTGAAATAATGTGTTACCAGATTTAAATGACCTATTATGGATTTCTAAAAGTTGGCAGATTCTGTAATTGCTGCAACCTTCTCCTTCTGCACTCTCAGGTTTTCCTGAGACTCTCATCGTCTCTAGTTGAAACTTAAGTGAACCAGGTGTTAAGACTGTGACACCTGACTCTTCCTTTGCACTTCTGTTTCCTTCCCTACCTAGCAATCAGCCATTTTATCACCACAGTGTTCCAGTGTTAGAGAATCTCACTCATAGTCTTAAATAGTGTTTTCTTGCCACGAGAATACTCCAAAAGTAGGGACACTTATAAATGTGTAGACAAAATTTTCTTAACACAATAAGAGCATTTGAAGAATTTAGAGGCAGAGATCAGAGATAATAAAATCTTGAATTGCATGAGGCATTCCAGCACAATGAAGCAATCTCTCACCTCACATAACAACTGTTCTGTGATTGAGAATCATAAATCTGGAACATTTAGCAGACCTGGACCTAAATTGATATTCAAAGAAAGAAAAGTCAAAAGAATGTTAACTTTGGGACTGATGTGTGTGGTCCAGCTGATTGACCAGTAATCTTAGGGATTGGATTGTTGATGTATGGCTGAAATTTGAGAAATGAGAATGGTCTGGTATATTTAAGGAAGCTCTGGTGTGTGAACACACAACAGCAGAATAAGAGGAACAGGAAGGAAGCAACAGAAAGGCTAAAACAGCAAAAGATTATCTTTAAATATTTCAGAGCTTATTAAGGACACGAAGCGTGTCCTGGGAATGCTATTGTACTGGTATCACTGTGTGGATTTCATAGACATCACTAGTGTTCTCCAATATCTATTCTTTTCTCTCTCTTGACCTTAAAAAACCACTAGATTCCAGAGCCATACATCAGACAAGATCACATGTTTCTGGCCAGATCTGAGGGACCAGAAATGCCTAAGGAGACAGTGCAGTAAAGACAAGAATTATCCACTTCTTTCTCCTCTGTGTTGATCACCAGGAGGGCTTGTGATGGGATGTGGAGTAGAAGCTGAAATGAGCCTGATCATTGATTACCATGGGAAACACAGCCACATGGAAAGAGTTCGATCTGAGCCTAAGAGAAAGGAAGATGGACCCTGACTTTCAAGGTCAAGACCAGGAAACAATTCTGAATCTCAGAGATAGGTGTTGATGAAAGGCCATGTATAAATGTACTATGTGAGCAAAGCAAAAGATAGATAATACAAAATAGGGAGATAGGTCTTATACAAATGAGAAGGGGTCAAAAGATGGAAGGAAAGAGATAGAGGGGAGGAGAAGTGGTGAAAACAGAATGTGTCATACACAGGTACCAACTCCTCACGAGAAACATAATCATTATATACTACGAACATGGACTAGCAAAGTATAAAAACTAAAAAAAATCCTGTACTACCTGCCCGGTGACATGAGATGTGATAAATGCAGTGCTTTGGAGGAAAACTGCACAGAAAAACTCAAAATCCCCATCTTTAAGCGTTTTCCCTAAGTGAAACTGTTCCCCCTTGCATGTAAATGTCTCCAAATCTCCATTATCTGTAAGTGACAGTAAAGCAATTGCTTGCAGAGTGTGATGCCATTCCCCAAATACTGAACAAAGAGTCCAGAGCCTTTTAGAAAACTTCTGAATCCAGGAGACCAGAAAGATCAGCTCACTTCTGGACCAAGTCTCTCTTCTCACTCATTTCTTGCTTACCACGTTTTTCCATGTAGTGTTTCCTTATTAGACAGCCAAGGATGCTACACTGTAAGGACAAAAAGAAAAGCACATTTTGCCCTCTTTCCTGTTTAATTTCCCATGCACTTCCTCAGAATATAAACAGTGCTTATTAACTTAAAGAACTGCAGTTCAGCAGAAAAACATTTGCCTGTGGAAACAGTACCAGACAGCTGAGAAGATCTGCCATGTGGAAATGGATTAACCTTAATTTGCTGGAATAAAGCATGAGAATTTCAAAGCTAGGACACATTTGAATGTGAATCAGGCCTGCTTCTATGATGTACCAGTTTTGTGACTTTTATTGTCTCTAAATCTCCTCAGATCTGTTTGCTCATATCAGTAAAACTGAGGGGGCAACTGGTACCTCAGGGTTGCTTTGAGAAGCATATTAATGAGTACAAGCGTCATTGAGACCTGTTAGTGATTTCTCAAACACCTGCACTCTTCTGTCCACCTCTTCTCTGTCCCTTCCACCCTCCACAGGAGCTCACACAGGCAAACATCCATTTTTCCTGTCACTTTCTATCACCGATTGTTTATGGGAAGGCATCACATGATGTTTGGTCTCCAAAGAAGACTGAACCTTTGCACAGCAGTGAAAGCCCAATTCTGCGATGTTTTTCTGGAGCTTGGCCTGAGTGCCTAGTTCCCATGGAAGGACAATGGATTTTCATATGCTTAATTAACAGGTAAACTTGTATTCACGTACAAGACAATGTGAAGAATGCATAACCATAGAATGACCAAGTCTAGGTAATTAGCATATGCATTACTTCATGTGGTTACTTCTATGGTGTGTGTTCTACATTCACACAGTATTTTTCTGAAAAGCAATCTATTGTAACTAACGATTGATACCATGCTGTAAAATGTCTCCTGGCCTTCTACCTCCTAAGTAACTACAGACTTTGACTGACATCTCTTCAATCTACTTCCTAAGATGCCCCCAGGCCCAGTGTCCAATAATCTATGAGATCAGCAGTTTTAGTTTCTCCTGTGAGTGGGCTCACATGGTGTATGTCTTTCTGTTTCTGACTTCTTTAACTTAACTGTAGGTCCTCCAGTTAAGGAGGGCCAGTTTGTCTAGTACAGCAGGATTTTCTCCTTGGGTACACCTGAAAGATGTCCCCTCTTTATGCACACAGACTTCCACAATTTCCTTATCCACTCACCCACTGAGGGAAACAAGTTGATCCTATATTTTGGTGGTTGTGAATAATGCTATAATAAACATGACAGTGCAGAGGTCACCTTACACTTGTTAAATGAGACAAAACATGCCAGTTGTTGAGAAGAATGTGAAGTAGGGACTGTTATACCCTGTTGGGGGGAATGAATGTTAGAGGCCTTGTGGAAATGATATGGATTGTTCTCAGAAAATTAAAATAGAATGAAGGTATGATTTAGTAATCTCAATATTGGATATGTATCCAAAGGTCTGTGGAATTTTCCTGTGAGTTTATTGTTCCTACAGTTCACTTTTATGATGCTCAGATTAAATTATTCATCAAGCTGAATGATCCATAGCTCCAGTAAGGTTAGACTTCAAAGATAATACAGAATAATATTAACCTTCTGATAAAGGTATGAATGTCACCCAGAATTGTCACATGATTCACAGGCAGCTGTAGAATTGCTCCTGTCTCTGATCCTCATGTGTGTGAGTGTCATCCTTGGGAGCGTTA
>PVJX010006428.1:62418-77893 GCA_004027295.1 Dolichotis patagonum | reverse complement strand
ACACAGCGTTTATGCTGGATGGTCACACGGTGAACCTGAAGGCGGGCAGCTGCCACCTGATGCAGTATGACCTGCAGCAGTGGTTTCACCGGCAGTTTGCACATGAAGCAACCGCGCCTGCATTTCAAATTCCTTTCCTCTTATTCCTGAGTTATATTGCCGGTAGGTCAATTTACTGACTTTTCTTAAAATTGAATATAGGGACAAATTATATTCTCTATGACTTTAACATCAAATTTCTAGAGAGGTCCTTAAAAAATATTTACTTTGTGACAATGCTGGGACCCCTCTTTTTTTAAACTAGTTTGTCCTTCACGTACTCATTGTCATTAAAAAGATGAAATGAGAAAGTGTGTGGGGTCGGATTCAGAGGTGTGCAGGGGCACTGCTAGCCAGAGCAGGTGACGCAGAGGAAAATGACAAGCACTCATAGACAGTTTTCTTACTCTCCCCAAAGGCAAATTAACATATCCTATAGGTTATTTTTCAAATATATTTTTCAATACCGATGGTGATTTTTTGTTTCTCAGGTGTTCTGTAGTCTCAGGGGCTGTTAACTGACCAGTTCTGGATAGAAGTAATAGTATTAACAGGACTAGACCTGTTGACCCTGGGACTTCCACTGGGACTTGACCTGGAACTCCTTGGGGTGTCTTTCCGTGGCCTGGTCCCATTTGAGTGAGGTGAATTCTGCAAGGAAGAAAACCACAGCCAGGTCAGCACTGGAGAATCAGGGTCTGCTCTGGCCCTCAGCCTTCCCACTTTGCTCTTGTGCCTGACAAGTTACACAAATCGCGAACACAGCCCCTTTCATCTGCTCTACCCATGTGCACCTTTCACAGACCCTAATTTTCTGGTTAATCCACACATGAGATACACAGTGTCTGCCAGAACACAGCCCTCCTGACATGAGTTCACGTATGCTCTCCTGGGCTGGCTTTCCTGGGAGGCCACCACTATACAGACAGAAGTAAAGCCAGCTTTCTGGCCTTCACGCAAGGGAGAAAGCACATGGGCAGAAGGAAAGGTCGCTTCAGGACTGCATGTGAGGTCATGGCTGCTGCCACCACCCAGTGATGCCTCAGCATTGTACTCATGCAGATCTGTTGCTCTAAGTTCCGTGACTACCACTGAAGCCCTGTGACAACACAGGTGACAGCTGGTTCACAGATGAATAGTGTTTGGCTTTGTCAGTGTTTTCTTAAATACATGAAAATATATAAAATATATATGAAAATATATTTTTAAAAACCTCTTAGAAAAGTCAATTACAGGGTCAAGGATAAAGCTCAGGGCATAGCACCTGCCTGGCAATTGCAAGGTCCTGATTTTGATTCCAGGTACAAAAAAAATCAATAAGTAAAAAACAAAAACTCAGTTACACCTGCCCCCTTCCCTAGGCACATACTTTCTGGTTTTCCAGTCACCCAGTGTCACACTGAAGCAGAGTCCAATTCTGAAGCTGGCAATCAGCGAAGCTCACAAGGGTATTTAACTGAAATAGAGCCCCATGTCTACAAAAAAAAGCATTCAACTAGATACTCTGATAACTCAAAACAAACTCAAACTGAGAAGCAGTAAAACCTGAGAGCAGCAATGACCTAGTGCAGTTCAAGCTGCAGATGGCCTGGGCACGGGGTCCCGGGAACTCTGGAGGGCGGGCCCTACCCTGAGGACCACCTCAGGCCTCCTGAGCACACAGGCACATGGGCATGATCCCTGGGGGACAGCAGATGGAAAAAGCACAGTCCTAAGCTATGTGGACATTTTAATAGGATCTCTTTCCTGATGTCTGACATGGGTTAAAATCTATCTGACCCTTGAGTACAGCCCAAATCCACAGTGGGTGCTAACCTTTAATATACTCACACCAGGTGTTTCTCTTTACCACTGTGCTGAGACTCCCATACATTTAATATTTTGAGATAAAGGACCTGAATGAACTTTTTAAAACAAGAAATCCAGGTTTAGACAGGACATGACAACCACTGGACTGTTAGCCTAAGGGTTTGAGGACAGAACCTTAGAATGAGGTAAAATTAGATGCCACCTCTGAGGTGTTACCTTCACTGCGTGAGCGGGAAGCTGTGGTCCAGTAAGCCCTGCTGCAGCCCGCTTGTTAGCGACACCCCGCAGACTGCTGACCTGGCAGGGAGAGGACTGGCTGGGTGTGATGGGTGGAATGAGTAGCAAATTCACTCCCACTTTCCACATCATTGGCCCTAGGGACAAAGAATGAGAGGGCTTAGGATGATGGAGGGCATCTTAGTAAAGACGGATTTACAAACTCAGTTCCTCTGGAAGACACCGATGGCAAAGGCACCACTTCTAAGTCACACTGCACAGAGCCATAGGAGGCATTAGCCACTTTAGGGGTGTAGGTCAGTGTCGGGGTGCTCAGCTCAGGACACAAGGGCAGCTGGGTAAAGGAAATGGTACTTTTCAACTCTATTCTGATGATGCTGCTAACAGGATATTTTTTCTGCTTATGTTTGTAAATTAAAAGTATATACCATTGTAGAAAACTCAGTGTCCAAAAAAATAGGAAAAAAACCACGTTGCCCCCCCATAGTTCCCCTTTGATCAGATAGATCATCTCCCCGTTTTCACCCAACACCAGTGTTTAATATTTCAAACTGCTTTCCCTCCACATACAGTCACCACTTTCCCAAGGCATTAAAAAATGTTTATAACAATCACTCCTAGCAGGCGATGGGCAACATAGCAAGACACTGTCTCAAAAAAGAAAGAAAAGGAAAAAATCTTAACAACTGCATAAAATTTCAAGGCATAATTTTGCCATTGTTGATCATTTCAAGGTATTCTTAACTTGAAGCTACCATATTTAAAAGGGCCACATTGGAGGCTGCCGAGTGATTCAATGGTAGTATCTGCCTAGCTCGCTTGTGGCTCTGAGTTCTATTCTCAGCATGACAAAAAGGGGCACAGGGAACACCGTGGAGCACACGTCAGATTTTTTTTTTCCAACAGTGGAATTTGTGAGTCAGTTTGCAGCTACAGCAGGATCAGCCCAACTGCTGGTCCCAGCACTGTGCTCAGCACTGGGGAGGTGCAGGGTGGGACCATGCACCTCCCCAGAAAGGGAAGCAGTGCCTTTGCCATCAGAGCTCCCTTCCCCCGCCTCCGCTCATGGCCTCCACATCCCCAGGTCCACTCCGTCTGCTGCCAGCAGCATAAGCCACCCCACCATCAGTGGTCACCTTTCCCTGCCTCCGCCTCCGTCTGCACTGAGTGCCAAAGAGCTGGAAGCTGATGCCAGCTCACAGTCCACGCTCAGAAGTGGCCTCCTGACTCTCCACACACGTGGCAGGGTAAACCTTAAACTTGGGTTTTCAAAAAATAACTCAAGGGCTCGGTGGCATAAGCGCCTGCCTGGCAAGTGCAAGTTTCTGAGTTCAATTCCCAGTGCCACCAAAAAAAACCAATCCCCCCAAAACCCCTCAAACTGAATTGAATATAGATGAGATGAAAAGAAATGACATTACAGAACTTTTGGTAGCTTTTTTTCATGACAGTACCTTATATAAAACAGTACGTAGGCTTGCTGGCTTAGCACAGATCAAGCACCACTGGGAGATACCTTGGAGTCATTCATCTGGTACCACAGGCCATTGCTAGCCTGCAAAAGACAGCCAGTAAGAGACAAAGATCAGATTTTGTTAGGTTAACAAGGACAGAATAAAAAGAATAAGAAAAAGAAGCATTCACACGTTAATTGTAAAACTCCCACCTTTCCCCCCAAGAACACTAGTGCTTGCTGTCTTACAGAGCCTATGTAAAAGCAATGAGCAAAATCCACACGGCTTACTTTTAGGTGACATAAGTAATGGCCCACACGGCAGTTGTATCCAGCGTGGACTAGCACTGCATACAAAGCATAAACGATGGGTTCTCCATTCGGTTGTGACATGTATGGCTTAATGTCAAGGTATTCCGGATATTTCACATCCTAAACAGAAATGGACAAAGGAGAAAGGAATGTCACTTCTAAAGGCCCCACATGTTCAGGGTGGGGTATTTAGGTCATCCCAGGAGACCTGCACAACACAGCACAGTGATGCTCCAGCAGAAACCAGTGCACTGAATCACATTTCAGAGCACACAACCTGGAGGGCCCCTGATCTAAGGGTAGCTAAGGTGTTCTCTCTGTCTTTATTTTCCTTAAACAGGTAAGGATCCACATTAAGTGAATTCTGCAAATCCATGAGACACAAAAGTCACAAAATGAGAACTCCTGGACAGTCACCACCAGTTATTTTAATTTTAATTAATTACTTTGGTTTTTTGAAACAGGGTCTTACTATGTAGTTCAGGCTGACCTTGAAGTCACTACGTAGCCTAGGCTGACCGCAAACTTGCAGCAGTCCTCTTGCCTCAGCCTCCCTAGTGCTGGCATTACAGGCATGTGCCTCCATGCCAGGCTATTTCAAGAATGTATTAATTATTTCTCTTCTATGTAACTGCATTTTTTATTTGTTTCTTGAAATACGATTTCACTGTGTAGGCCAGGCTGACTTTGAACTCGCTGCATAAACAGCATGGCCCCAAACTCCTAATCCTCCTGCCTTAGCCTCCTGAGTACATCATGCTCAGCATTGTTATTGAATTTTTGATCACTTTCAACCTTTACTAAGTAGGAATAAAATAAGAAAATTCAGTGAAGTGAAGAATCAGAAAACAAGAAATAAACTTCAGTGAAAGAGTGGCAAGATCTAGTGAGGAAGTCCTCTTTGGGCTTCTAATTGTACAAGCTCTCCCTGTATCCACTCATTACCATGGATACCAAAGAACTGACCATGAAGCCCAAACATAGACCAGAGTTTCCAATTTTATCACTAGACAACTTAGCTCCCAAGAGTACAGTAAAAACACACGTACTCATACGAACACAGACCAAACTCTTACCTCAATTCTTTGACTTTTTTTCCTGCTATTCAGTGCAAGAAAAGCTCAGAAAGTTAATCAACAAAATTGTTTAATTATGTCACTTGTAATGCTTAACAGCACTGAAGTCTTGGCTCCACATAAATGATAATAACATCTACATCTACATACCTTAGCAATTTTTCCACCAACAGAATTTGCAAACCATTTCAGAGAAAGCATGAGAACATTAGATGACCTATGAATAGAAAGCATGTTGGAAGCCAGAACCATATTTTTGTACCTTGAGGTAAACAGAAACAAAAGATTAAGAAGATTAATGCATGAATTTTCTGGTGTTTTTCCCTTGCTATGTCTCTGAAACACCCTAACTCAAGATTCCAAAACAAGGATAATGGATGAGGGATATCACCCCTCCTCCAAAACAATAGTGAAATTATTTAAATTAAAAATACTGGTGGTAGACAGTCATGGTGCTATAATCCCAGCATTTGGGAGGCTGAGGCAGGAGGCTCGCCATGAATTCTAGGCCAGCCTGTGCTACAAAGAGAGATCTTGTCTTAAAAACAAAAAATAAACAAAGCAAAGAACAAAACTGGGGAAAATTATCTAGTTGCATGATAGCAAAGAAAGCACAATTCTGAAACATCAGGATGAAAGGGAACCAATGATGTCAAAACCAGATTAGCTAGGTACTGGTGGGGGGTAGCTCAGAGGTGGAATGCTTGCCTGGCATCCATAAGGCTCAGAGTTCAACCCCTAGCACTGCAGAAACATAAAATAGTAGGTTAACTCAATTCAAATAAACTGAAAGCTAATTGATTTTTAAGGCTGGTGTAATTCTGTGAAAGCAAAGCTCTGCCTAGTTACAAAAGAGGGGAAAAAGATAAAAGTGCCAGGAAAAATCTCTAGTCTTGGTGACAAAAGCACCATCTTCCTCCAAATATTGAATACTTGATGATAGAAAATCCTTTAATATAGATATCTGTGTCACCTGACTATAAAGTGGAAATCTACTTAAAACATATGAAACAGGAATTCATAAAACAGACTCCCTTGACTGCTGGGGAAATGTATTATTGAATAAAGTAAATTAGGAGTTGCTGGCAGACACTGTCCCACACCACGGGTACACACTGTAAGAAAGATCCTCAACTCTTCTGGGGAGGAGGGAAGCTCCACCCTCCGTCCAGTCTTGTCTGACAGGAAGTCAAGGAAGATGCTGCTTAACAGACGCTGTCACAGCGCTGTGGCACCCAAGGTGGCAGCACTAGTTCCCCAAGGGCACAGAGCTGCCCATCTTGAGACAGTGTGGACACCAGACGCTGCGTGTTCCGGCCTCCAGAGCACAGGTGGCACCAGAAGCTAAGGCCACCTAGCGGGCCATTCAAACACGCCACACTCTTTAAAACCAGGGCTCCCTGTCACCCCAACTGGAGCAGCCAAGTCAGGGACTGCAAGTCACCCCCATCGTACTTGCTACACTGGTAGGAGTTTTCTCCATCCAGCTGTTCCAGCTTCACAAACTGTGCCAAGGCCTCGTTAATACTCAGAGCAGCCTGGGAGGGAAAAGCACAAATATGTCACCGTGCAGGGTCAGAAAGATGGAGAGAGCAAGCAAGCAGAAGACTCAGAAAAACAAAGAATTTTATGAAAAAAATGTTTTTATGGGTGCGGTGTGGCTGAGCTCCCAGCTACTTGGGAGTCTAAGGCAGGAGGATTGCAAGTTTGGGTCCAGCCTGAGCAACTTAGGTCCAGTTTTAAAAAAAAATTTTTTTTTAATGGGCTGAGAATGTAGCTAATTGGCAGAGGACCTTGAGTTCAATCTCCAATGCCACCCCCCAAAAAAGCTGTCCCCCACCCCAATAAAAAATAAGCAGATTAAAGTGAACACAAGTATGTAAGGAGGTGCCTCATGCAGTGTTACTTAGAGTACTGTAAAAGTGGAAATCAACACGGAGCTATGTCCACCTACTGGGCCACCACCAACTGCCCAAACACGCTGATGAGGAAGGTCTCTAAGTAGATGGAAATGAAAACAACAAGTGGACAAACAAAGGCTTAATAGCTTTTAAAATTTTTTCTTTTTTTCAATACTGGGAATTGAATCCAGGACCTTCACACTGAGCTATATTCCCAGCCTTTTCTTATTTTTATTTTAAACAGGGTCTCACTAAGTTGCCCAGTTTCAATTCAAACTTGTGTTCTTCCTGCCTCAGCCTCCCAGTGTCCTGGCATTATAGACATGCACCACCATGTCCTGCTCATAATCTCATTTTTATAAAAAGTACCTAATCTCTTCTGGTGTAGTGTGTATCAAATGACTAAGAGCATGAATCCTGAAGGACAGAATTTACATATGTCTACAATGTTCTCTTCATCATAAGCATGCATTACATTTGTAATCAGAAAAATAAAACCTCAAAAATAACAAAAATATAGTTCAGAAAATGCAAGATGCTAAAACAATTTCTAAGGAATAAGAACCATCTAAGGTTTGCTAATATAGGTACCAAAATCTGATTTTATTAAGTGAAAAATCGAAGAGTAATAAAGGTTTAAAGCTTGGCCACCACAAAATTATTAAATTTACATTTATCTCCTGTATAATATCAAATTATGGTCCAAAAGTATCTGAAATGCCATTGCAATTTAAACATTGGACTGAAATAAAAATAAATTGCAAAAGATAAGAAAGGTATAATCAATATTGCAGTCTCAAATATGGAAATTAAAGAACACAAATGCTATTTCAAAGTAAAAAAATTAAAACTGTAACTTTTCTTCTGCTAGATTGGGAAAAAAAGTTCATCTTATACACAGTGTAGGAAAAAGTTTTATGAATTTGGCCCCCTGTACAATACTGTATGGAATATAAACTGGTTATGACCTCTTAGAATGAAGACGTGTCAGTGTTAAAATTTAAAATACATCTTATGGGCGGGGGATTTAGCTCAGCAGCATAAGTGCTTGTCTGGCAAGCACAAAGTCATGAGTTTAATCCCTGGTACCAAAAAACTAATTCATTCATTAATTAAAATATGCCTTATGACTCAAATTTTAATGCTAAGTTTATCATGTATACTTTTATATGGTAACAACAGAATAGAAAACTAAGTATCCATCGATAGGAAAGTCAAACAAATGGACATCACTGCAGCTATGAAACTGCCCGTTAGACCAGATTGCTACTCAAGTTAAGGCAAAAACAAAACTATTGTACAGTTGGCTCTCAGTGTGCTGATGAATAAGAAACTACCAGAAGGACAGACTAGAAACTGGTACAGGAGCTGCCTCCAGGGAGGAGGAGGGAGTCTCTACTTTTCCTTATTTCTACAGTTCACATTCTAATACTACCTGCATGTGCCACTTTACTGACTTGTGAACAAAAACTTACCTCTAGATCTCAGGTATCCCCCAAACACCTGGCAAATTAGTGTGGTGGCCTGGGTGTGTCTATCTAATCTGAAAAAGACAAAACAGTGATAGAAGAATTCTGCAAAATTTTGGATGCTATGACTAGATTTTAAAAGCACGTATATTTATAAAAGAACAAAAATTCAGAGAGGAGAGCCAAAGAAAATGAAAAATCCGTCTGTGTGGTATCAGAGATTGGCCCTGCCTGGTGGGGCACAGTGACAATCTGAGGAGGAGGATGGGAGGAGGTGAATTATGAAGGAACTTTGAAATCAAGGCAGGAATTTGGCTCTCAAGCAAAGCGGCAGGAGGAAGATGCCCTCAGCAGCCTTGTGACCCACGGGGGCTTGGGGAAGGCAGGGAAGGCAGAGCCTGTCATTATCCAGACGGTGAAGCCCTGGGCAGTGAGAGGAATGCAAAGAGAGCTCTCTGTACCAGGTGTGGGGCAGTAGTGGGTGGGTTAGGAATGTTACATAACTGTCTCTCCCATCTTTCTCTGGGGTCTGCATTTAGATTTAGGAGAAGCTATAGGAACTGGTAACTGACAGAGAGAGGGAGAGGAGACAGGAAACATTTATTAGGCTGGAGGTCAACAGAGAAAATGTCTGGCACAATTAGGAGAAGAAGCAGGTACTTTTAGACCTGCCAGGGCGTTCCGACATGGAAATTAAAGAACAGCAAAACCAATGTTCATTGCCTGACATCTATAACTAAAGAAATTCCAATTGTGATAGTAAGCATATCTTTTTAAAATTTTAGTTATTTTAAAATAGTGCAAACTGGATGGCCCTGAAGCAAGGCCAGCAGATTGCTATAGCTGCTGGTTTCAAACAGGAGCCTAAAGAGAATTCTTTCTGTGGTCTGTTGGTCATTTCAGAACTAGACCCTGGTGCATCGGGACCTGCACCATGTGGTTCACTTGGGGTGCCGGGAGAACAAGGAGCTTCTCCCCTCTCTGGGGGGCGGCTGTGCACCTGCCAGCACGTGGGCTGAGAATCAAACATCTTGGTCGTCCTGTCCCCTATCCTGTGCTCCCCCCACTGCTTAGCAAGTGGGAGCCAGTGAACTACACATCTTGTGAAAACATTGGCTATGTTATTTAGTATGAGCTCCCCATCTGCAAAGATATGGACAACCATTTGGAAGAAAACAAGAGACAATATGACAGATAGTGAAGATCTCTGGTTGTCTAGCTTTGAAATTTATGTATTCTTATGTCTCGTTCTGTTCTGTTTTGTTGTGTTTAATTTTACCCCCTTTTAAAATAAAATTTTAAAAAAATAGTGCAAACTGGGGCCGGGGATTTAGCTCAGCAGCTCAAGCGCTTGCCTGGTAACTACAAGGTCATGCTTCGATCCTCGGTAACACACATAAAATAATGTAAATCAGGTGGGGAAGAGGCAGTGCAAAGCCAAAGGGTGAAGCAAACAGATCTGTGTATTTTCAACATAAAAAGCAAAACAAGCAGAATAAGCCAGAGGTGTAAACTGAAGAAATGATGTGTGCTCACTCGCTGCCGCCACTTAGGCACGCTTCCTGCATAGCGTCAACCGTGTACTGAAGAAACTCACGGGCATCTTCCTGCTCGCCAGTTTGGAAGTGGCTGGCTATGCCTATAAATTTTAAGTAAAGACAAGGCCTTATCATTACACATTAAATGCCAAGGCTACAAAGTTACATCTTATGTTACTCAGAAAACTCCAAATAATTACACTGAATGAGAAAGTAGCACTCACACAAGCACCACACACTGTCTCCAAGAGGCCCTGGGAGCTGCAGTTCCCAAACCCAGAAGCAGCCACAGAATGACTCTTTACCAAGGTAACACAATCCCACTTGTCCTGACTCAAGTTCATCCAAAGATGTTAGGTTAGTGCACTCGTAAACATGACTCTTGAATCCATAAAAAACTGTATGCAGAACATAAATATCCAACCTATTCGATCCCGTACCAATGACCACAGGACAACTTATATTATCAGTTCAATCCTTTGAAATAACTCAGCAGTTGCAAGAAGGAAGTATTTTTAAAAATTATAAATAAAACAATAGCAAAAGTGTATGAATATCAAAAAACCTAATAGACACTGAGTTTTATATGTGTATGTATATGAATATATTCTAGCTTATATCATAAAAACTGCCAGTATCTCACCAGTTTTGACCTATATAAATAGCAATTCCATGAGTCAACTGTATGTGTGTATATATTCACATGTTTAGAGCAGTGACACTTTCCTAAAGACTAACTTATTATTTATGCCTATTATATATGTGTGTCTAAAAGTAAGTGTCTAAATAATCAAAATAATCGAAACCCATCCTGGGTAAAATTTTGTCAGAACCCAATATGTTTTAAATATTTCTGCACTCTTTACTCTTGCCCATCAATGATGCCAAAGGCCAGTTTAATCTTTAGAAGCTTTTAAGGCAAAAGGATTGTAATTTGTCTGTGTAAACTTATGCATCCCTATAATCACCAAGCGAGATACTAGATTAAGAGTAAAAAGAGTTTTTTATTTGTATGCATTTTTATTACAACTTGGCTAATTAAAATGACGTAAAAGTGAATGCCAAAAGCACCCAGAGCCTGGTGTGGTGGTGCAAGTGTGTAATCCCAGGCTGAGGGAGGAGGATCTCGAGTTTGAGGCCACCCTGCGCTACACAGTGAGACCCTTGGCTGGGGAATGCAGTGGTGGGGGCACATAGAAAATATGAGAAAATTTCAAGCAGCCTATTTAAAATTGAAAATTAAATAGAAAAACCAGAAGTTTGTTCATAAATGTAGTTAAGCTATGAGTATAAACTTTTGTTTATGAGTATAATTACCATTGCTGGAGTGGGGACACCCAGACCCAAGCCTCTCTCCGTGAGTCAGCACCATTTGCAAACTGTGGGGGGGAGAACCAGACTTCACCAGGAGGTGATCCCCGCCGGGAAACCATATCATTTTCATTGTTTTGTTGGGTGGGGTTTATTCTCTTTTGTTTTGTTTGACTATGTTAAATTTGATGGTATGAGCAGCTATTTAAAAGATATCATGACATATTATGGTAGCCATTTTGGATTTACTATTGACTTGTTTTGAAGTCCTTTACTACATTCATTGTTTTGTTTTTATTGTTTCTATTCTATTCTGCTTTGTTCGATTTTTACTATGTCTGAAAATATCTGCAGCTATTTCAAAGACAACAAATGACATTATGGTAACTATTGTTGATTTTGTAAGGTTTTTGAAGACCCATATCACTTACACTGGTTTATTTTGATTGGTTTTATTCTGTTTTATTTTCCTTGGTTTTATCCTTTTTAAAATAAAAAAATTAATAGAAAAAAGAGTATAATTACCTTTATTTTGACAATTTTTGTATAATACAGGATTAATTTACCAAATTTAAATTAATTATAAACCATTTAAAGAAACTTGTAGGACAGTATGAGAGTTAGACTACTCAGCACAGAAGTCCAACTGTTATAGTTTGTGTTTGGATGGCCCTCCAAATCTCATGCAGTCATGGAGGAAGCTGAGTCTAGTGTTCGTGATTGGTTTGTTGTCCAGTACTGGGACTGGTGGTTTGAGTGCTGCACCCGCCCAGGGATGGGTAACCGGCATACAATATAAGAAAGGAAAGGAGGCATTCTTAGCCTCTTTTGCCTTTTTCACTCTCATCACTTGCAGCCACCATGAATGGCTACCCCTTAGCCACACCACCCTGCCTTGCAGACAGATGTGTTAGACTACTCAGCACAGAAATCCAACTGAAACCTCCAAAAACTGTAAGCTAAATAAACCTTTCATTCCTTCATTTCGAATATCAAGTATTTTGCCTTAGCAGTGAGAGAAAAGGACCCAAGACACTAATTTGAGAAAAGGCCTCTGTAAATGATTTTATGAACAAACTGAGTTTTAAATCATTTAAAATTTGCTTACAGCAGTACTCCCAAATTCATTCCTAGAATTAAGCATTACACTGATACAAAAACTGGATATAAAGATTTTTGCTCAGCCTTTAGGGATCCTGGACAGTGGACAGGTCAGAGTGGGAGCTCTTCTCATGGGCAGGGACAGAAGAAGAACTGTGGAATTGGAATTCTGTCTTCCCTAGGCTATGCCTCAGTGAGGGTCAAGCTAAGGTAGAAGGACCTCACCTTGTCAGATGCCCTCAGGTTCTTGTCCCAGGCTAGGAATCTCTTGAATACAGGATCCTCTGTGAAGACATCAAATTATTAGCTTTTAACCTGGCACAGTATTTCCCATGGGGCAAAACATGGGGAGAAGAATCAGACCTGCCTGAAAGGAGGGTCCAGATGGGGTCTAGGTAAGCAGATGGAAAGAGCGGGAGAACATTCAGCTGGCAGGAAACAGGGCTTAACCCTTAGACTCTTGGAGGAGCAACTGAATGAGGACCTGGGTAGTGGCAATATCTGCATGATTAAAATCACTGAGCACACTGTGATGTCCCCATGGCACATGAATGCACCCCTTTCAAACTCAGAAAGCATTCAGGTTCTTTTTGCCTCTGAGAATCACACCTGGATGTGAATATGACCCTGTTACCCATCTAGTGCTGAAAGCCTGAGCATCAAGAAAAGTCAACAAGATCTCTGTTACAGTCAGGCCTTCTGATCACAATGGAGCATATTTTAAAACCTTTGTGAGGACTTTTATCTCCATTTCCCTGAGGAGGAATGAAGAGCTCTTGGCTTACAGTGAGCTTTCCTCCACTGGAAAGGAAAGTGAGCAAAATTCTCTTATGTTCCTAACAAGCTGGGCAAGAGGCACAGCCTGGAGGCTCCTTACCAAGCAGCCTGGTGAAGATCTCATGCTCAGGCAGCATTGAGGACAGGTGACTCCTTTTCATCTTCCTCTTGAACCCATATGGCTTCTTTGGGACATCTTTGTCTATAGACGACACAGGACTTAGCCATCCCTGATGGTTCCTACAGCTCCTCATGGAACTCAGACAGATACAAACTCCCTCTTCCTCCTGTGGCCAGGGCATCAATGTGAGTGCCTTGCATCTTCCTTTGGGGTTAAGTCAGAGTGGCTGAGCTCTCCCACTCCAGGTCATCCTTAGATTCCAAAGACCACCCCAGAGGTGGCCAGAGGACCAAGGTGAAAGGCTGAGGTTCCCCCTTAGGGATGAGTCAGAACCTCACCTCCTCCTGCCCTTCTTGCTCTTCCTGCTCTGCCTCCAATTTTGATTCTGAGGAGGAGCTGTTTGTATGCTTCTTCCAAGCCACAGTGTAGGCTGCTTACCTAGGAACTGCATCAAAGAGACTCATCAGGTCTTCCTGAAGTGTCTCCTCAGACTCTGAGGACCAATATTATGGTTTATGTGTGGATGTGCCCCCAAAGCCTCATGCAATCATAGAGGCAGCTGAATCTAGCTTTTGTGATTGGTTCATTGTCTGGTGTTGGGATTGGAGTTGTGAGTGCTACACTTGCCCCTGGGATGGATAAACTGCATACAACCAAAGGGAGGGAAAGAGTCTTGCACCTCCCCTGTATTCTTCCCTTTTGCTCTTGTCATTTTTGGCATCTGCAACAGCCCCATGAATGGTTACCCCTCAGCCATGCCACCTTGCCTTGTAGCCAGCTAAATATGGAGCAAAACCTCCAAAACACTGTAAACTAAATAAACTCTCCCTTCCTTAATTTTGGGCAACAGGTGTTTTGTCTCAACAATGAGAGAAAAATAATCAAGGTAGAATTTAGTACCAAGAGTGAAGTCATTGGGGGAAGGCACAAGATGGCAGACTGGTAGGTAGCAGGAGAGAGACCCTCTCTGAGAGAGACAGCTCAAATGCCAGAATAAAACACCCTGGAGAAACCCAAACAGAAAGAGATAGACTCTCACAACCCAGAAAGTAACTAAAGTGCGAAAACCCGCTTGAATATGAGGTCCTGGGGCTACTATTAGTGAAGATAAGATCAGCTAGCACAGCACCCTCGTCGAGCCACCTGAACCCCACCCGACCTGAACAAGCAATCCGCGCTGAAGCGACTGGCTTGAGCCGCCAGAGCGAGGAGCTGAACAGCCCTGCATGCAGCTTGCCGGGACCGGCCCTGCACATGACCCACCCAGAGGCACTGTGGATTCCCACCGCAACTGCGCTGAAATCGGAGGTCCGGCAGTCCAGCAGTTCTCGAGGACACGGTGAGTGATGGGAATAAGACCCTACCATGGGAAAGGGGAAACCGACTGGATGACATGTTGGATTTGGGCAGGACAGCCCTAACTCCATAAGGAAGTGGCTTCAGCTGGTTACTCCCCTTGCCAAGCGGATTGGTGGAATCTGCTTGAACTAGGCAATGCCCCTGGTGGGGACCCAGTTACTGCCCTGAGATCAGTGCACACTGATGCAGTGAAGGCCTGCAAAGGTTGACTGGCCCAGAAGGGAAGAGGTAGCCTATACTGCCCGTGGGTGAACTCTAATCTCTGATAACCTATTGAAGAGGGCTAAAGCTCCTAGCCTGCGCCCTCTAGAGGAGCCTTAACCAACAAGAAAAGGGTCTGGGAATTACACTGTACACTTGTATGGAAGGAACCAAAAACATGATGAAAGGGAGAAAAAGAAAACACTCCAAGCCCCCAACCCTAAGGACATTGATCCACGAGAGGCAAATACAAAAGAGACTGAGGGCAGCAAAAATGCAACATCAAACACAGCATTAGTGGACATAAAGAGATATCTTCAGGACTTCATAAGTGGGACCAAAACTGAAATATTAATTCAAATTAAACAAGAGATAAGTAGATTAATAAAAGAAGGGCTGGGCACCTCTCAAGAAGACACAGACAGAAGAATGGAGGAACACAAATGGAGAGATAAATTTAATAAGGAATTCAGAAAAAACCTAGAATTTATGAAACAGATTCAAAGAGATTATCAGGAAACTAAAGACTTGATAGAAAGCTGGCAAAACTGCTTGAAAGAAACTAAAGATAAACTATCAAAAATTGAACACAGGATTGCAACGTGGGGTCATGAAAGGGAAGATCTCTTAAAAATAACAAGGGAGCAGGCAGTAAAGATACAAAGACTGGAAGATGACAAGAGGATCTATAACTTAAGAATAAAGTATGTGAATGAAGAAGCAGGAATCAAACCAGAGGAATTACAAAGACTATTCACAGCAATTATTAAA
>PVJX010006428.1:0-62318 GCA_004027295.1 Dolichotis patagonum | reverse complement strand
AGTTTGAAGCATACAGAACTCCAGCCACCTACAACCCAAACAGAGCTACACATAATAATCAAGATCCCAGAAATTCATTATAAGAACAGAATATTAAAAGCCATCAGAGAAAAGAAACAGATCACCTATAAAGGAAAACCCATCAAAATCAAGGCAGACTTCTCGACACAGACCATCAGGTCAAGAAGAGCTTGGAGTAAAGTAATTCAAGTGCTGAAGGAGAACAATCTCCAGCCCAGATTGATGTATCCTGCAAAACTCTCTCTAGAAATTAATGGAGAAAAAAGATGCTTCCACGACAAAGAGGAACTAGGGGAATTTGTGACCACCAGTCCAACCCTACAAAAAATACTGAAGGACATTCTAGGGAGAGAGAACAAGAATACGAGCATTTCAGGAACAGTGGCAGAGAGGCCTCAGTGAACGAGGCAGACAGTGAAGTGGAAGAGAAAAATAGACTATCAATGGCAGAAAAATAGAATAGCAGAAATGAGGAAGAGAAGATAGGCTATAATCTCTAGTATAGAGGGCCTCGAAATACTAACAGAGAGAAACACAGGCAGAGTAGATCAGGAGATAGGGTCCATTGAGCTGCTCTGTATAGGGAGGCAGTGAGACCCAAAACAAGCAGTGCACCCCATGGGAGTGAAAGGGGAGGCATTGTCTAAAAAAGGGAGGCAGAGGATATTGTTAATGGGGTAACAAGATTTAAAATTTACATTATTCTCACCACTCTGCTTAGATGGATTGTGTGCTGTTCCAGTTTGTCTACTTACGCTAGACTTGAGGACATGGTCAGCTATCCCAAAAATAAGAGGACATATTACGGTAATCATCCCTAAATTTCCTATCAACTTAACCTGAAGCCCTTTATAACTTATACTGTCTTATTATGACTGATCTTATTTGAATCTGGTTTGTTAGATTGCTACTTTGTATTGACTGATTTTATTTAAAACTGTTGTGATGGATAGTACCAAGTCTAAGAGCATAGGCAACTACTCTGATGATAAGATTCACTAAGATACCCACTCTGGTTTGACTATTACTTGCTTTTGAAGTCGTATAATGTCTCTAATGTTTTGTTTTTATTAATGTTGTTATATACTGCTGAGACACCATGGTAACCATTGTAGATCACCTTGTATTGCGGTTTTATGTGACTTTTCTGCCTCATGCTTTTCTAGGAATTGTTTTATCTTGCTTTGTTTTGTTTTTCCGGCTAATATAGAAATGATAGATATACATGTAGAGACTCACGCATGTGTAGAGCTTAAAAACAGTTTATGAGAACCAACTACATAACCCATGTTGAAATAAACAACTACCTTGAAGAAAAAGAGACACTACAATACTCAGTGCTGATTCCATAATGTCATGATGTGAAGTCCAGCAAAACTATCACTTTTTGTTCAAAGTGATCTTAGCTTGCTTTGCCTTGTCTAAGTTCAACACACATGAAGGTATGGACAGCTGTTTTGAAGAGAAAGAGAGACACTATGACAGCCATTCATGGCTTCCCTAAATGTCTGGTCTTGAAGACCTGTAATGTCCCCCTTGTCCTGCTCAGATCAATTCCATACTAGGTTGTTTCATGTGAATTCCCCATATGTGACAATCTGGACAACTATTTGGAAGAATACAAGAGTCAATATGATAGAGAGTGAATATCTCCAATTGCCTAGCTTTGAAATTTATGTCTTACATTGCTTTCTTGTGATCCGCATTGCTCTGTTCTGTTGTGTTTAATTTTACTCTATTGATATAATTGCATGTATATTTAAGTGGGTAAGATGGATGGCCATATTGTTGTTTTTGTCAGATCGTGGAGCATAACTGTTAACAGTCTCACTGTTTGAATGTCTACTTTACATGTTTTAACTTTGTAATTTGAACAACTATTTCAAAGAAGTCAGTATGTAATTAGCCAAGTAATAATTTCTTAGTTTTTATTGCTGTTGTACTCCTCCTTTTTTCCTTGAAATACTGTATTGTCACTACCCTTTATTCTGTTTTATTTTGTTTTGTTTTGTCCTCTTTAAATTAAAAAAAAGAGTGAAGTCATTGCTGTAGTTGACTGTGTGGTTCAAGAGACTTTGGAAATGGCTTGTGAGAAGAGTTTGGAAAGGTTTGGAGATTGTCATAGTTTATGTCGGTGGCCCTCAGGCCTCATGTATTTGCATTGTGCATTTGTGATTGGTTCATTGTCTGGTGCTTGGATTGGTGGTGTCAGTGCTACACCCTCCTAGGGGTGGAGCCAGGATGTGATGTCATGGCAAGAAGAAGGTGTGTCTCTCTCTCTTGCCAGTTTCTGCCTTGCTGTTTGAAGCCACCATGAACCTCGACCCTACCATGCCACCCTGCCTTGGAGCCAACTGAGTATAGACTGAAACCTCCAAAAACTGTAAGAAATAAACCTTTCCTTTCCCAACTTTGGGCATCAGGTATTTTGTCTCAGCAATGAGTAAAAGGTAACTAAGACAGAATTTGGTACCAAGGAGTGGGGTCATTGCTGTAACTAGACCTGACCATGTTTTTCAAGAGGCTTTGGAAATGGCTTGTGAGCAGAGTTTGGAAAGGCTCAGACATGTTGCCTGGATGCACAGAGCTGGAGCAACTTATGTTGTTCTATAGAGGAGATTCTGGTCAGAGCTCAGGAGACCAGAAAGCTGATAGAAAGCCTGATGGTAAAGACCAGGCTTGCGAGGTTTCTGCTGGGAAGAAGAACTTCACTGGTTGTTGGACTCCCTATGATGTGTGTTATGGCTTGGCAGAAAGTTTCTCTGCATTTTACTCATGCCCAGAGACTTTGCCTGAGACTGAGATTAAGGATAATGGACTAATTAATCTGGAAAAGGAAATTTCAAGGCAGTCAAATGTTGAGGCTGTGGCACGGCTATTGTTGGGGACTTTTAGCCAGATCTATGTTGCAAATCAAGAGCAAAGAGACCAGCAGGATAATTTAAAACACTGTGAGTTTGGCCAGAAGGAAAACTCCAGTAAAGCTGTGGATTGTAAAGATAGAGCTGAGACTTTGATTGCTGAGAAGAAACAGAGATAAGAAAGATGGCCACTGGGCATCCCAGGAAGCAGCAGGTCTCTACCCTTTGCAGCCCCAAAACTGCAAAAGTGAAAGAATTTTCTCAGATGAGATAGTTTCAGAGCACCATGTTCCAGAATGGCGGCAGCCACATGAGGTTCCAGAATGGGGGCAACATAGAAAAGCTTTTCTTCACATTAGGGAAACAGAGACCAGCAATCCAGGCACTGGATCCCTATAGCCAAGAGAGAGAAAAGCCTGGCTACTGCTACAGCTGGCAGCAAGCGTTGGCGGCATCCGTATGGTGCTGATTTTAGGTGCAAGGAAAATGCACAAATTCTGAGGATAAGACAGCTTCCACCTCGATTGCAAAAGGTCTGGGAGGCCAAGCAGTGTGTCCCTGAGAGGGCAATATGTAAAGATGTAAGTGTGAAGCCAAAGGTGCAGTGGAGATCCCAGAAGTTTGCAAAACCCAGGAACGTGGACCATCCAAGGAAAGCTGCAAAAACCGAGCAAAGAGGGTTTAAGAGAGAAGCTGCAGGAGCTTAAATCCCTAGAAGTGCAGTGGGGGTGGAATCACCCAAGCTTTATGGAGCTTGGAACCAGATTGCTTCAAATGCTGAGCATGGAACTCTAGGATTTAATGTTCACCCTGCTGGATGTTGGACTTGCTTTGTTTCCAATGCTTTATATTCCCCCGTTTGTAACTTTTGGAATGGTAATGTTTATTTTGTGCCTTTGCATTTCAGAAATGTTTAACCTTGTTTCACTTGTACAGGGGGTTACAGTTAAGAGTTTGCCATAGATATTGGAGGAGACTTGGGACTTGGACTTCTCAGCAATGCTGAAAATATTAGCACTTTGGCAACTCTTGGAGATGGACTAAATATCTTTTGTATAAAGGTTGTACATGAGTCTTTGGGGGCCAAGGGTGGAATGTCATGGTTTATGTGGGTGGCCCCCAGGCCTCATGTATTTGCATTCTGCATTTGTGATTGGTTCATTGTATAGTACTTGGATTGGTGGTGTCAGTGCTACACCCTCCTAGGGGTGGGGCCAGGATGTGATGTAATGGCAGGAAAAAGGTGTGTCTCTCTCTCTTGCCGGTTTCTGCCTTGCTGTTTGCAGCCGCCATGAACTGCGACCCCACCATGCCACCCTGCTTTGGAGCCAACTGAGTATGGAATGAAACCTCCAAAAACTGTAAGAAATAAACCTTTCCTTTCCCAACTTTGGGCATCAGGTATTTTGTCTCAGCGATGAGTAAAAAGTAACTAAGACAGAGATGTCACCTGAAAGAGTAGCACTGGAACACTAAGGTGCACTGGAACACCTTAGGCTGTTCTGTATGGGAGATTCTGGTCAGAGCTCTGAATACCAGAAGGCTGACAGAAATCCTTCCAGTAAAGACCAGGCACAGGAGGTTTTTGCTGAATAAAAGAACTGCATTGGTTGTTGGACTCCAGAAGATGTGTCCAACATCATCTGGCAGAAAGTTTGTTTGTATTTTGCTCATGTCCAGAGATTTTGTCTCAGACTAAAATTAAGGACAGTGGACTAATTAATCTGTCATAAGAAATTTCAAGGGAGCTAAACATTGAGGCTGTGACATGGCTATTGTTGGGGGCTTTTAACCAGATTTATGTTGTGAGTCAAGAACAAAGAACCCAGAAGAATGATGTAAAATGTGGGTTTCGCTAGAAAGGAAGCTCCAGTAAAGCTGTGGACTGTAAAGATTGAGTTGAAATCTCAATTGCTAAGAAGGAACAAGAGAATATAAAAGATGCTTGGGGGCATCACAAGAAGCAGCACATCTCCACCATTTGCAGCCTCAAAATTGCAAAAGTGGAAGACTTTACTTTGAGGAGAAAGCCTCAGAGCACTAGAATGTTCCAGAATGGCAACAGTCACACTATGTTCCAGGATGGCAGTGGTAGCCACCCAGGGTTCCAGCATGGCAGCATCATAGAGAGTTTCTTCTGCAGAATCAAGTCAGAGTATTCAGCAATCCAGGCACTTGACTTCTACAGCCAAGAGAGAGAAAGCCTGGACACTACTCCAGCCAGCAGTAGACCTCAGCATTATCTGCATGGTGCTGGTGTTAGGTGCATACAGAAGGCAAGAGTTCTGAGATTTAAAAGGCTTACACCATGATTTCAGAAGGCTGGGGGAGGAGTCAGCAGTGTGCCCTTGAGAGGGCAATGTGTGGGTTGGAACTTACGGTGCCGAGCCAACCAGTAACCTGCCTGCCACCCTAATAAGTGACTGTGGTCTGGCAAGACACGGCCACCCCAGGGAGCGGAAACAACAAGCAAGAGCGTTTCCTGAGATCCGCGCCATGTTGGAACTTGGGGTGCTGAGCCAACCAGTAAGCAGCCTGCCGCCCTAATAAGTGACTGTGGTCTGGCAAGCCGTGGCCACCCCAGGGCAGGGAAACCAGAAGCAAGAGCGTCTCCTGAGATCCGCGCCATGTTGGAACTTAGGGCGCCGAGCCAACCAGCAACCAGCCTGCTGCCTACCGGGGCGCGGGCTTAGAATCAAACATACCACATCTCACCCCACCCCACCCCACCCCCGTTAACAATTGGGATCCAGGGATCTGGGTATCTCTTAGGAGGTGACCATATTTGGTACAGCAAGTAGGGCGAGTTTCCTTCTACTATCTCTGAAGGCAGATATTTTTATCGCCGTTTTGCTTTGTCCTGAGTAATGGTGTTGCTCTATTCAATACTATGTGTTGATGTGTTCTATAATGTTGTGTATTTCTTTGATTTTGCTGTACCTAGTAGAAGAACAACTATTGTGAAGACAACGAGATATACAATGTTGCCTATTACTGTTGTCCTGGTGACCTGCTGTGATGTTCTGTGCCAATTTCACTATACTGTCTCAATTGGCTTTATTCCATCCTGTTTTTTTTTAACTGTTTGCAGCCTCACTGTTTGTTCACTTTGTATGCCTTAATTTTGTAACATGAACAGCTATTTCTGGGAGGACAGTATGTGGTTTGTCAACTAGTGATTTATGGGGGTTTTTTTTTGAGGTTCTGTATTGTTTCTACCCTTTTTTCTGTATTGCTTTTTTTCTCTTTAAATAAAATTTTTAAAAAATTTTAAAAAAAGAGGGCAATGTGTGAATGTGAAGCCAAAGGTACAGAGCAAAGTCAGACTTTTGGAAAAGCCAGAAGCATGGATTGTCTAAGAAAACCAGCAAGAGGGGAGCAAAGCCAGCCCAAAAGGGAAGCTGTGGGAGCTACAATTACCACAAGTACTGTGGAGGCAGAGTCACTCAAGCGTTTTGGAACTCACAACCAGGTTCCTTCAGATAATGGATGTGAAACTCCAAGATTTAATGTTTGCCCTGCTGGATTTTGGACTTGCTTTTGTCCCAATCCTTTGTATCCTACTGTTTGCAACTTCTGGAATGAAAATGTTTATCTTGTACCACTGAATGTTGGAAAGAAATGAAGTTTGCTCCTCCCCTTGTGTTCCTCCCTTTTGCCCTTTTGCTCTTGTCACTTTTGGTATCTGCCACAGCCACCAAGAACAATTGCCCCTCAGCCACACTACCCTGCCTTGGAGCCAGCTGAATATGGACAGAAACCACAAATTGTGAGCTAAATAAATCTTTCCTTCCTTCATTTTGGGTGTCAGGTGTTTCATTTCAGCAACAAGAGAAATGTAACCAAGACAACCAGCCTCTCTTTTTTTCTGAACACAGGCCTGAGATAGATGGTTGGGTGCTATTCACAGGTCTGAGGAAAGAAACCCAGTCCAGTGTGAGGCTTATATCTTTGCAATTCAGCCTTTAACCATCTCAACCCAAATCCCTTTTTTCAAATAAATATCAAACTTTTTCCACTATTGTCACCTCTAGAGCCACAGTTCTATCCTTAATATTTGCTGATCTCCATATGCCCCCAATTCTCCTTGCCGTTGTCTCCTCACCCTGTGCCTACAAACTTTCTCTCATAGACACTCTCTTTCATGGTGGGAGTATCTTTGCTTGAGTCACCTCTTCCCCTATCAATTCTTGGATCTCATCTCCTAACTCCTTTCCTGCTCTGTAGATTTTCCATATAATGATCATCCTTGTCCTGCCTCCTGTCTTTTTTTTCTTCCATCTCTTACTTCCTAAGTCCCTCATTTCTTGTATTGTAGCCCCATGAAGGTGTGGGAGGGAATGTTCCCACCACATTGTTGGTGGGAATGTAAACTCGTATACTCACTAAGGAAATCAGTATGGAGATTCCTCAAAAAAATTGAAACCAGAGATTCCATTTGGTCCAGGTATTTCTCTTCTAGATATCTTCCCAAAAGCATTAGAAACATTGTATTACAGAGATAAGTGCACATCCATGTTTATATTAGCATAATTCATAATAGCTAAATCTTGGAAGCAGCCGATATGTTCAAAAACATGAACGGATAAAGAAAATGTGGTATTTATATACAGTGAAGTAGCACTCTGCCATAAAGGATAAATGAGTCATTCATTGGGAAATGAGTGTACTAAGTGAAATCAGAAGAAAAAAATTTATCTTTATAGGAGAAACCCAATATATGAAGTTCAAATCCATGGGGACCAGGTGCCTCACCCCCACCATGAGCCGGCTGCTACAGATCCAGAGAAGAAGCCACACCCTGAAATCCTGCTGCCATTGGGGGAGCATTGGTGAGCTACTGCCCCACACCTCTCCACCACCCCAAGAACCTTGGATCAGAGGAACTCAGGTGTCACACCCAATATCCTGCACTGTGGGATGGGCAGCCAGGGCAGGAAGCACCCAGGACTCAACAACCAGCTGATTCAGGGGAACACAGGAAAAGGTCAAGACAAAGGAGCAAGGTGCAATCTCAGACTTCCAGCCCACCCAGAACAAGTCCAGGAGACACAGACACAAAAGAAGTAAGTCACACATTTGAGATTTCTTAAATGATAGCAACTGAGGTAAAGAAACAATTTAGTGCTTCTATTGTTTGATTAACTTTACATGCTTATATCTGATAGTCTGAGCAACTATTTAGAGGATAACAATGTACAATATAGTAACTAGCGATTTCCTTTGTAACTAGTGATTTTCCTTTGTAAACATCCTGAGCCTGTGCAAGAGGAGGGCACAGAGATAGTGTAGCTAGGTAGCCTGCTTACAATATAAGGGTGAAAAAGAGGCTTGCTCCCTTCTTTTGTCTTCTTTTTCAAATCCAATATTCTTATTGTTTTATTTTATTTTTCAAATCTTATTCTTATTTTATTTTATTGTTTTATTTAAAACAAATAAAGAAAAAATAAAAGTTCAAAATAAAATTCACTGGCCCCGAATCAAAGCCAGCAGATTGCTATTGCTGCTGGTTTCAAACAGGAGCCTAAAAAGAGAATTCTTTCTGTGGTCTGTTGGCCATTTCAGAACTTTGGAAACGTAATGGTCAATTCAACAGAAAGAAATAGTGGTTATGAGTGTGGCAGGCTTCTGCGGCCCACAAGAGAGAGACCCTGGTGTCTTGGGACCTGCACCATGTGGTGACTTGGGGTGCCAGGAGAACAAGGAACTCCCCTCTCTGGTGAGCGGGCTGTGAGCCTGCCGGCCTGCGGGCTGAGAGTCAAACATCTTATGTCATCTTGTCCCCCGTCCCATGTCTCCCCCTCCCGCCCTGGTTAGCAAGTAGGAGCCAGTGAACTGGACATCTTGTGAAAGATTGGCTATGTTGTTTTGTACGAACTTTCTGTATACAAAGATATGGACAACCATTTGGAAGAAAACAAGAGACAATGTGATAGATGGTGAAGATCTCTGGTTGTCTAGCTTTGAGATTTATGCTTTCTTATGTCCCACCTTGTTTTGTTTTGTTATGTTAAATATTACCCCCTTTAAAATTAAAAAATTTAAAAAATTTTAAACATTAAAAAATAAAAAAAATAAATGAGGCTATGGCTGTATTTCCACAGAAAAAAACAAAATAAAATACAGACAATATGAAAAAGAGAATATGTTATTGTAATGATCCTTAAAATGTACCTCAATTTTAGTGTTTTCTATGTGTTTTCTATCTTTTTGGTTTGTTAGTCTGGCTTTTGATCTGTGTTTATGATAAATACTTGATAAATACTTCAAAATAAATAAATCTGATGTTGCAAAAAAATCCTTGCAGATTCCATTTACCCCAGTTGGCATAGCTATCTCTGAAAACACACAAATACAATAAATGCTGGCAATGATACAAGGGAAAGGAGGAGCTCTCCCCTGAGAATAGGAATGTAAAGTACTACCATTATGAGAATTAGCATGAACATTCCTCAAAAAAAATATAAAGCTACCATTTGATCAAGGTATAGCACCACTTAGTACATTCTAAGAGGAATTAAAGTCACTATTCCATAGGGATATCTACCCACCCATGTTTATTGTGGCACAATCCACAATAGCAAGGTACTGAACCAGCTTAGGTGTCTATCAAGAGATGAATGAAGAAAGAAAATATGAAATATATGCAAACACATAACATACACAAGCACAAAGGAGTATAAAGATAAAGCTGTCATAAAGAAGAACTGAACTTTGATTTTTTTTAAAAAAAGAATAGAACTGAACTGAAGATCATAATGTTGAATAAAATAAGCCAGACTTGGAAAGAAAAATGTCACTTGTTCACCCTGGTAAGAGAAATCTGAAAAAAGATGAACGTGCTAGAGAGACTACTATTGGACAACAGAAAGAAAAGAAGAGGGAGAGGAATGGGATAATGGGAAAGGGTAATAAGAGTGTAATGGTTGATATAGTGTGTCAACTTGAAGACTGAGAAGCTTAGAAGCTTAACTAAGTGACTCAGCAGGGGGTTGAGGTCCTTACTTTGTAAACATCCTGATCTTGTGCAAGAGGTGGGCATAGAGATGGTGTAGCTAGGTAGCCTGCTTACAGTATAAGGGTGAAAAAGAGGCTTGCTCCCTCCTTTTGCTCTTACTGCTTTCACAGTCTTCTGCTGCCTTGAGCTGTTGTCTCTGGGCCATGCTATCCTGCCTTGGAGCCAGTTGATTACAGACTGAAACCTCCACAAACTATGAGCTAAATAAACCTTTCCTTCTTTCATTCTGAGCATCAGGTATTTTGTCTCAGCAATGAGAGAAAGCAATAAGACAAGGAGGAAAAATATATTTACATGTTGAAACCCAATATTTTGTAAAATTAGTCATCACCTATCACAAAAGTGGCAAATGCACACAGCAGACCTAGCATCATAGATTCTCATTTAGTGACCCTGACCATCAGCCTGACTATTTTTCTCATGGATGTATGTCCATTTCTCTGGGTGAAGAACGTAGCAAGGACCCCAGTGGAAACAAAATCCCCACTGTAGTACAGAAGGAAGAAAGATGTTGGGGGGGTGGTACATGTGATGAGGTGTAACATGGAGGGTGTGTGGCAGGCCAGAAGTGCCTAGCTGAGGGGATACTGGTAACCAAGGTCAAGTGCTGCTGGCCAGGGACAGCCTCTTCTGCAGCCTTGGTGCCCATGTGGTCAAAGAGACTTGAGATGGAAGTTCAGCCCAGGCCTCCACCAGCAGCTCTGTATCCTCACTGGCACTGCACCTCTAACTCCAGTGTCCTCTGTCAAGTCACTGCCTCCGAACCATGAGGATGATTTCTGTAGGGAACAGCTGAAGCTGGAGGTCTATTACACACGGGGGTGGGGGGAGGCTAAAGCAAGGCCAGCCCTGAGAACATGGAGAACCCAAAGCAAACCACATAAACAAGCTGTTCCAGTCCCCAAAAGACAAGATGCCCAGGTCAGCCAGGCAAACAAGTTGCTAGGCAGAGGAGTTGAAATTGACATCATTCTCCTGAGTGTATAAATAAATGTGCTAAGGTGGTTGAGCTGTTCCTTTTCTCCCAACAGGAGAGAGGGCTCCATCTGACCTCAGCTTTCATCTCTTTTCTTTATTTTCCCATCCCCTTACCTCCTTCCCCCCACAGGAAATTTGAGAGTTGTGTTGGTATGCAGCATATGGTACCTGAACAGGGACTAGGGGAAGAAGATATAGTGGGTGAAGGGGCACTTCTCATTGTGCACACATACAAGTGAGAAGTACACTGGTAGTGGTCAATATTCATCACAGGACTGTATTGATATTGACATCATCAGGTGTTAAACTTGAGGCATAGAAATGGGTTCACTGGGGCCAGAGAGATAAATAGGCTTCGGAGAAGCCAAAAGGAAAGAGGTATATTGATTTTACCAATGTTAAACATGGGGCAAACAAGTTCTCAAGAACCACAAATGTATATGGAACTGTTTGTTGTATTCCTGGTTTCTGTATTTACTTTATTTTTGTGTACTTGCATAGGGAGTGCCTCAATGGTTGTAAGTTTGTTGGGAGAATCACAAAAGATTTGGCTCAGAGCACTATTTTAAACTCAAGTCCCGAGTGAGAAAAAGATGATAGAAGAACAGCCACAAGCAGCAATTCCCACTTTCTCAGTTCAGGGAAATTTTGCTCTATCACAGGCTGCAACTTCCACCCTTCATAAAAGAGTCAACCTTTAAGTTAATTGTTCAACAAGTGGCCTTTAAAAACACAAACAAATGGTGTGAAAAGGTTTTAAGACATGCGCTACACTGGTTGAGATGATTCAAATTTATGCCAACAGTGGTCCCTCATATGTGCAGGGGGCTACCTTGGCAGCAGGTATCACTCAGGTCAATCATCCACAGCCTAGCGGAAAGGAAAAAGCAGTCATCTTCGAGTGTGGGGGACATTTTGCCAAAAATTGCATTGCTGCACCTGTAGGGGCAGCACAGCCACTTACTGACCCTTCAATGAAACCTCCTACTAGCTGTCCAAAGTGTAGACGAGGTTATTATTAGGCAAATGAGTGTAAACTAAAACTAATGTGGAAGGCTGACCTATTCCAGAAGACTTCCAGTGGGGTCTGCCACAACCCTGCCAAACAGTAGGGGTGCTATGACTAAGACAGCTTTTCTGAGATGGCATGGGCCTGCTTGGCATGGTAGGCTCCTAGTGGTTGGGGGTTAGTGTGGACCTGATTTGTGGTCTGCTGATTTGTGTTGTAAAAATACACTCACCCGGCCCAGAGAGGGAAACCCTGGCGTCTCTTGGGACCTGTGCCATGCTGGGACCTGGGGCGCTGGGAAAGCAAGCAACTACTACCCTCTTTGCTGAGCAGCTGTGAGCCTGGCGGCACGCAGACTAAAAAGCAAACATGTCATGTCTTCCCGTCCCGTCCTGTGTCGTCCCCCTCCCCATTAAGCAAGTGGGAGCCAGCATTCTAGACATCTTTTGAGAGGTTGACTATGTTGTTTTGTATGAATTCTCCGTATGCGAAGATATGGACAACCATTTAGAAGAAGACAAGAGACAATATGACAGTGAAGATCTCTGGTTGTCTAGCTTTGAGATTTATGCTTTCTTATGTCTCATTTTGTTCTGTTTTGTTGTGTTTAATTTTACCCCCTTTAAAAGAAAAATATGCTGTTTTCGTGCCATGGAAAGCTACCCAACTATAAAGTAGAATCATCTTGAGGCTCTTGTAGGTAAATGGATGCAACTGGAGATCATGTTCATGGGTGAAACATTTTGAACTCGTATGGGTGAACCCTAGCATAAAAAACCGAAGGAGTTAGAGGGATCAAAAAAGCACAATGTATATCATAAAAGTAATAGGGGAAGAAACACCTGGGAGGAGAAGGTAGTGACACTGTTAACTTCTTACTGTCTTAGGTTAAACTCTGGTATTGTTTTCACAATTTTGTTAGGCTTGGTTTTGTTCTGTCTTGTTTTGTTAGATTTTACTGCGTCTGATGGTATGGGCAGCTATTTTGAACATAATGGGATATATTATTGTATTTATGGTTGGTTTCTTATTATCTTGTTTTGAAGTCCTATAATGTTTTCATTTGTTTGTTTAACCAGTTTTATTCTGTTGTGTTTTGTTTGATTTTATTATGTGTGATAGTATGGACAACTGTTTTGAAGAAAACAAGACATTATAGAAACCATTGTTCATTTCCTGTTATCTGGTATTGAAGTCCTGCAATGCTTTCATTCTTTTGATTGGTTTTATATTATTTTGTTATGTTTGATATTGTTGTGTGTGAAGATATGGACAACTATTTCGAAGAAAACAAGAGACATTATGGTAGCCACTGTTGATTTCCTGTTGTCTTGTTTTGAGGTCCTGTGTTGCTTGCATTGTTCTATTCTGATTTGCTTTGTTCTGTTTTGTTTTGTTTTATTCTCTTTAAAATAAAAAAATCAAAAAAATACTCTCACAAAAGACAATTTAAAATAACCAATACTGCAACAATCAACCTGTAAAACTTCTAAAAATTCAACATTTGGCTTTCGTGAGCTCATAATAGGCTGGCTCCAGCATATATCACTATCTCACTATGGCTTCATAGTAAGTCTTAATATCTGGTAGTATAAATTCTCAAACTCTGTTGTTTTTCAAAATTGTTGCTTACTTCAGTACCTGATTCAAATTCACAATCAATATAACTCTACATTTATTTAGGTCTTTTTTGCTTTCTTATATCAATTTTTAGTTTTTGATACTCTGACAACTACACAGTTTGCTAAATTTCTTGAGTTTGCTTATTTGTTTGTTTTTTTCCAGCAGAAAAAACTATAAATTTACGTATTTAGGAGGAAATGAAAAAGCTGCTTAGAGTAAGACTAGGAAAAAAACAAAAACAAAAACAGCACAAATTTCTCCAGACCTCTACAAACTTTTAAAGTGTTATTTTTTCTTTTTTTTTCCTTTTTTTTTTTTTTTTTTTTTTTTTCCAGGGATGGAACTCACGGTCTGTGCAGTTGCAAGGCAGGCACTTATGTCGCTGAGCTAAATTCCCAGCCCTTAAAGCATTCTTGAACAGGGAGAAACTGCTCCTTTCTGCCCCTCTCACCACTTGTCAAGGCCCTCAGATGAGGAAGGGAACCAAAGAGCTTCACGGAGCCAGCCATACCTCCGTAGCTGCTCTATCGCCAACAGACAAGGAGGGGACTAGACCTGACCTGGAGCCAGTTGAAGGAATTGGCCTAGAATGCCCAAGCAATGGGAACAAAAAATAGAAATCAAAGGTCTGAATAGATGGTAGAGTGCTTAGAGATAACTGAGAGGAAAGATATGTGAATGAAGGGGACACAAAAGTTACCAGTATTCTTAGGCCAGGCAGAAGGGTTGAAATTGACATCATCCTCCTGAGTGTGTAAGTAGAAGTGTGATGGCAGTTGAGCCATTCCTGTTCTTCCATTAGGAGAGAAGCCTCCACTTGACCTCAGCCTTTGTTCTCCCATCCTCTCGCTGTCCTCCTAACCCCCTACCCCAGGAACTGCAAGAGCTGTGCTGATACTTGGCAGATTTCCACTTTGATCACTGAGAAACCCTGCGAAGACTCTGAGTAAGAAGAGAATGAGTGCTGAGTGGGGAAGACTGCTGCTTCTGCCTAACATGGACTGAAAGGATCCAGATTTTCTGGCCTAGCAGAGACAAACGTAAAAAGAAGGGAAAATACTGGAAACACAGTCATAGGAATTAAATCCTGGGAGTAAGGCCAGGCCTGAGAGATCCCAACTTGGTGCCCAGATGAGGAGCTTCAAGCACTGAGCAGGAGGGGACTGGGAGGATGTGGGAGGGTCCCTGAGCACAAGGGACAGAGTTGCATATGGTGCAGATGTAACAGCTGGAAGTCACAATATCAAGTGATGTCTGGGGACCTGAAACCCAGGCTGGTGTCCCCTCTGCCACTCCCCACCAAGGCATCCAAACAAGGGTTTGGCTGTCACCCTCTAGCTGCTTCATAAAAACCCTGGGAGGAAGACTGCCTGGAGATGGAGGTGTGGTCCCTTCCCATCATTTTCACTGTCACCCCACTGGGGAGAATCTAGGTTAAATTTGGGGGTGATTTGAGCAAGATAGAAAGAACCTGATGTAAGACCTCAATTATGATGGCTGGAACAGGGTTGTCTCAGTGATTCTCCATACAAAATACTGCCTCCTACAAGAGAAAAATTCTTACTGTTTCTCTGATGGACTAAAAGTTGAAACATCCTGGCATCACTGGAGAGGCTGAGGCAGGAGGATCATTGCACGTTTGAGATCAGCCTGGGCTACCAAGTGAGCCCAAGGCCACTGAACTGCATAGTGAGACCCTGTCTCAAAAAGACAAATCAAAAGTTGGAACAGACAGGAGGAATTACATTTATCCTGCGCCACAAAATATACCTAGAACTTTGACAGAAACTTGTGTACACCCATTTCAGTATTATAGTCATAAAATGACACTACTTTAAAATGAGGGATAATAGCAGTATCTAAATCATAGGCTTCTGTGAAGTGTAATGGGGTTACTGCATTTTCAGCAAAGTTAAGAGGTAAGATATTTGACTCAGATACAGTGGTGAGACCTATAAAATTGGCATCCTACAAGGCTGAGTCAGAAGTACAAGTTTAGCCTCGTCTGGGAAGCTTGTTGAATTATTAAGGTCCTGTTTCAAATAGAAGTAAAAATGGCTCAGAATGCAGAAGTGCTACACACTGTAGTAGAAGTCCTAGAAGTGCTACAGAATTTTCATGTGGAGAGATAGGACACCAAGGCCTTTTTCCCAGGAAGCACTTTTTAAATAATTGACTTTATTGTGACCCCAGATTAATGTCCAGCAAACACTGGCTTTGAAGGTGATGAATTTCTATGAGAATTCCAAAATGAATGCTCTCTCATGTTTTTCTGCTACCAAGGTCACTGTTTCAGACTTGATAGGATACAACATAACACTTGAGACGTTTCAGTATTACAATCATAAATGACATTTTGGTTCTCAGGAAGCAACTTTATTTATGCAGGGACTGACTCAGGAGATTTTTATCCAAAGGTTAAGTGCTTAATATGGCATAGTTGCACCCTTTTATGCAATTTTTGTGTCTTTGTCTCCCCCATATGGGCATACACTAACATTCTACAGTGTGGTTGGATATGATTTCTGTTACAGAGTTACATCAGAACTACGCATTGGTATAGAAAGGTGGATATCACTACAGAAAGTTCCCACTGGGACAGGTCAGGAGGCACTATACCACAGAACTACAGAATTTTAAGGCAGATTCTAAATGTGGGGCTGCAAAGGCTTTTGGGAAACAGATATTTCCTCTCCTGGAACCACAAGTGGGGCTTAAACTGCTGACTTCCAACTTCTGGTGGTTTCTGGGGCCAGTCTGCTGGGACATACCAAGGACCAGCCTGCCACAGAGATCTCTGTTGGACATAAGGTTTCTGAAGACAGGTGGTTGGCATCAGATTTTCTCTACAAGGCCTCTCTCTCTCTCTCTCTCTCTCTCTCTCTCTCTTCCTTTTCATACAAGGACTGACCTGGGTTCCATTCATTCTTCATGTTGAGCTATATCACCAACTCTTTTGATTTTTACATTTTGAGATAGATTCTCATAATATCACTGAATAGTATAGGCTAGACTGGAACTGGTAATCTTCCTGCCTCAGCCTCCCAGAGTTCTGGGATTACAGGTGTGTTTCCAGTTTAATGCGTGTAAAGTGCCTGTCTTTAATGGCTTCTGCCTTTAGAACTTTCACGTCTTTGCTCACTCTGCTCACTGCCCCGCCCTCCCTCCCTACCTCACCCATCAGACTTTCAGCTCATTCCATATCTCAGCCATCCCCACGCCCTTCACATCCATCCTGCTTCTTTCTCAGTCCCCATTCTCCTCTCATCTGCCTGCCCCTCTTCAGCCTTGATTCCTTCTGGCTCTCGAGTTGCTTCCAGCCGCCCCCTCCCCAGCTCCTTCCCTGCTCACCACTGCTCCAGGGCCCCAACGTGCTCCTCTGCAGCCTTCCAGCATCTGTGCCCTCAGCCCTTCCCTCCCCCCGCCTCTATGGACAGCTCCAGCTCTCCTCTCATCTTCTTCCTCAGAAATTGCTCCCATATCACCATTTCTTCTCCCTCTGCCTGGCTTTTATACTTCCACCCCTTCCCCTCATTATCTACTTTAAATCTCTAGCTTACAATCTGTTGCCTTTTGTGGTGTTCTGAGTTTTCTTTTGTGTTTGTCTTGTCTACATGAAAAATAATTCAAGACTCCTTTTTGCAGCTAAGAAATTAAATCAAATAACCACAATCCTGTGGGGGGAAAATATCATTTGAGGACAAACAAACAATTCAAACAGACAGGATCACACACAATGAGAAGGTGAAAGGCAGTTCATCTTTATTTTCTATTCTCAAGATGGCCCTATCTATAGAACACAAGGAGTGTACACATTTGTTTTACCTCCCACTTGCTCTTTTGCATGCCAGACACATGAGTCAAGCTGAGTTAAAGAATAATAGGTCAATGTTCACAATAAATAATTAGGGACGAACATTCAATGCTTGTTTATATTTTTAAGAATTGGGGGCCACTAACCTGGCTATTAGTGTAATATATAGATAAAAGGATAAAAATCTCTCTTGAAAGAGAAAATATATATGCACATTGTCTTAGTTACTTTTTAACTCATTGCTGAGACAAAATACCTGATGCCCAAAGTTGGGAAAGGAAAGGTTTATTTCTTACAGTTTTTGGAGGTTTCAGTCCATACTCAGTTGGCTCCAAGGCAGGGTGGCATGGTGGGGTCACAGTTCATGGTGGCTGCAAAACAGCAAGCGGAAAACTGGCAAGAGAGAGAGAGAGACACACCTTCTTCCTGCCATGACATCACATCCTGGCTCCATCCCTAGGAGGGTGTAGCACTGACACCACCAATCCAAGCACTAGACAATGAACCAATCACAAATGCACAATGCAAATATATGAGGCTTGGGGGCCACCCACATAAACCATGACACATATATATCAGTTAAAATAATTGACACAAAATATTATGAGAATAGGAATTTTAAAATCTATACAATCTCAATGTTACTTGAAATAAATAGGGCATTACCCACCAGGCAACGGGGCCAGCTAAAAGACAGTGAGTCTGCACTCTGCACCCCTCCATGACATCCCTGATAGTGTGGCCAGCTGGAAGACAGTGAGTTCATGCTCCCACCCTCTTCCATTACCCCCTGAGATAGTGAGGTTGGCTGGAAGAGTGTAAGACTGATGGGAACCCCAAGATCCAGAACAATACCCTGGTGCATAGACGCACACACACCTTTGGAGGGCGAAGGAATCAGCGAGGTCAGTAATGTGGAAGTGCTTGAAGTAGCAGTGAGGAGACAAAAGTTGGACTCTGGAGAACTTCATTGGCAGAAGACCAGTCCCAGTTTCCACATCCAGAGGCCAAGACAGGCTCCATACCCAGCACATTCTGGGATGCAACATGGACATTATCACAGGACTGTAAACATCAGAAGAAGATAGGTTCTTGGGATAGCTATAGAAAAACAACTACATCTCGAGGACAGCCCTGAAGGAATGGACATCTCCTTTCCTCCTTGAGAGAGGCCTCAATGCTGGTGGTAGAGCTATATATCATGGGAGGTTGGTGGGTATCAACATAGAAAAAAGAAAAAAGAGAAAGTGGAAAAATGTTAAGATATGGAGGCATGGTAAAGCCCCAGGCCCCCAACCCACCCAGGACAGGCCTGGAACTCAATGAGATGGACAAAGTTAGAAGTTAAACACTGGAACTTTCTGAAATGATAACAACGGAAGTGGAATAAGGCCATAGAGATAGTGATCTCTCAGGCACAAAAAGAAATGATGCTAAAAATCAAAGATATTAGAGAAGACATAAATAAAAGAATAGATGATCTTAGAAAATGATGGAAATAAAAAATGCCCAGCATAGGAGACAAATGAAATCCATGAAACAGATCCAAACAGAGATCCAGGAGATTAAAATCTCTATTGAAAATATATGCAACAGATTGAATGAAGGAAAGGATAATCAGATTTGGAAGACAGAATTGCAACTAGTAATTATGAAAAGAAAGATAACTCAAAAATAACAAGAGAGCATGAGAAATCAATCCAACAGCTATAAGTCAAGGTAAGGAAAAATAATACAAGATTGATTGGAGTTAATGAGAAAGCTGGAGACAGCACAAATGCCACAACACTCATAAATATGTATGCACCTAATATAGAGCACCCAACTATATAAGACAGTTATTGGTAGACATGAAAAATTAAATGAGCAATAACACAGTTGTAATGGGAGACCTCAATACCCCCATTGTCACAAACGGGTAGAATGACTAGACAGAAAATCAGCAAAGAAATATCAGAGCTGAACCAAACCTGTGAACAAATAGATTTAATAAGAAGAGAAGCCATGCCCCACGGCCCTACACCAGCAGCCCAGTGCTAGCCTGGAGAAGAAGCCATACCTTGAGGCCTGGCCACCATCAGGGGAGCATCAGTGAACCACCACCCTGTCCCCCTACCACTCCAGGAACCCCAGATCAGAGGAACCAAGGTGCCTAGTCTAATCCACTACACCGAGGGACTAGAAGCCAATGCAGAAAGCACCTGGGATGCAGCAATGGGATGATTTGGAGGAACACAGGCAAATGTCAAGATGAAGGAGTAAAATATAATCTCAGACCACCCCCAGCCCACACAGAACAAGTTCAAGAGACACAGACATAACAGAAATTAGAAGTCACACATCTGAAATTTCTGAAAAGATAATAACTGAAGTAAAGATGAAACTGAGTTATTGCATTGTTTGGTTAATTTTACATGTCTATGTCTCTGATGGTCTAGATAGTTATTTTGAAGATAACAGGAGGCATTATGGTAGCCATTGTTAATGTCCTATTATCTTGTTTTGAAGTCCTGTATTGTTTTCATTGTTTTGTTTAGTTTGGTTTTATTCTGTTTTTTTTTATTTTATTATGTCTGGTGGTATGGGAAACTGTTTTGAAGATAACAAGATATATTATGGTAGCCACTGTTGATTTCCTATTATCTTGTTTTCAAGTCCTGTCACTTTCATTGTTTTGTTTTGATTGACTCTATTCTGTTTTATTTAGTTTGGTTTTATTCTCTTTAAAATAAAAAAATAAATATAGTAATAATTCTGTGGGCCCACTATTCACAGTAAGCCAATGAAGTTTATACTACATATTAAAGAAATTTATGACACTCCTACAGCCTTAATATTGTATTTTAAAAGCAATTTCCTTCCCATATAACACTCTGCAGATCACCTTCAAATGGTGTCAAGACTATGGAGGAACCAACTGTATAAAAATAGCAGATGTCCAACTTCTATATCATGGCAGACATGAACGGAGACTGTAACGTTAACAAGATGGCCAAGAAAAATTGATTCTTTATTGTCTCTCCATGGGTTCCCCAGCTCCAATGAGTCTGTTGTGATAACACTAGAAGTGTCTGGATTCTACTAGGTTATCGGAACAAGAGGTCAGCACACATGTACTTTGTGCTGAAAATGGGCAACTCAGAAATTGGGAAGAAGAGTGAAATGGTGTCAGACTTTTAGGGGAAATTTTCTAGAGGAAAAGAGTGACATACTAGGTAAATCCCAACTAAAGCTTCAACCAGTTACAAACCCAATTTTATCTCTACACATTCATTCTTAACCCCAATTCAGAGCTTTTATTTCTACTTGTGATTCTCACTTTGGAAACCCTCATTCCAAAATTCACATACAATGTCTTGGGTCCAATCCATCTTCCCACTTTATAGGAAGAAGGTGAGGTGATTCTGCTCCGGAGTATATAGTGGATGATTGCAACTTTGGAGAAGGTAACACATTTCCACTTAACTTATACCTTCAACCTTTCCACCCAATTAACATCTAGACTTCTAACCGTGATACGACTATTACTAATATGTCAGTATCATGACCATGAGCTCACATGCTGATCCCCTAATCCCAATTCCTAACGTCTCACCAAAATGCTTACTCCTAAATCTGGCCAGTTGTGCACAATTCAAAACAAATCTTTGCCTACTCCTCTGCCTAAACTGATACTGTATTGTGTTGACTGTAAAAGACACAACCTTACCTAACAAATATGTTAATATTTGTTCATTTTCCATCATTCTAACAAACATACATGCCCATCTATTAGAGGTGTGCAATTATTCAAGAGGTGAAATTGTCCACAGTGGAAAGATGGAAGAGAAAGAACTCCCAGGTGCATTCTAGTCATCAGCAATACAAACTGGGATGTACATGGAATTAGGGATAATTTTCTTCCATTTCTGAATATGCAAAATGTTCCATGTAACATCTCTTTATTAAACTTACACTTGGTTACAAATAAATCCCTCCCTTAGATATGTATGAGAATCGACAGATCCACAATAAATGGAAAACAGTAAAAACATAACATCTGGAACAAAATGAAAATCTATGGCTGGTGAATATTTACTTGGGACAAAAGACAATATTTCATCCACACTGATTTGCTCCCATTTGCTTTGATTTGCTTCCCATTTGGAAGAATGTCTACCAAATCTTTGCCTCAAGGCCTATCTGTTTTTGTGAGATCTGAGTAGTGTCCCAGCACACAGTTCATCTCTGCCAGGTCATATGTGTCTGTTTGTCATGTTGGTTGGTGGCTTTGGATGGGGCAAAAAGAGGCCAACTTTGTGCCTGAGCCTGGACTGATTCCTGATGTGAAAATAGTGGGTATGGGAGGGAGGTTATGAGAGGAGCTTCCGATGGGCTCCTTGCATCCCCTAGTCTGAACTCTGGGACACACACATAACTTCTTGAGACCACTGTCCTCGAGGAACCAGGGTCCCTGGAATTAGAGTGTGATCTCAGCCCCACACCCAGAGTGCAGGGTCATAAACTTGGATCTGGAAAGCAAAGCAGGCCCTGAGTGGACAAAGATTTTCTGTTCCCCCCCCTCTCCAGCCTCCAGTGCTTTCTCATCACCCAGCCCCAAATCCCCCGTTTCCATCTGTCCCTATCCAGTCCACCCCTCCCAGCTGTCACAAGGTCCCACCCATCTCATCACTCTCCTCCTGTGACACCCTAAGGTCCCAGCCTATGCAGCGTATAAACTGGTAGTGCAGCTTGTGGAGCTGGGGAATTTGGGTGAAAAAATTCCTCTATAGAAAATGAATATGTCTTGTTTAGAAGCCTCATTGTTTTCCTCCATGTCACTGGCCAAGTAGCTAGGAAAGAAAGCAGGTTGTTGGTCAGAGGCAAAACTGGATCACCACAGTATCACAACCCTGGGGAGGAAAGGAGGCCTCTCTCCTGCTCAGGACTCTATCAGCCCAGCTCAGTGCTCCTGAGGAACAGCCCTTCATGGGAAGGACATGGCTATAGATAGCCCTTCGGAAAGCATCTTGAACTCATGGGATAGACAGGACCTATGTACAAAACCTGAGGATAACTGCCCCCATAACCCTATGCAGGTGACACTACCACCTCCTGTCTCATCCTCTCCCTTTGTTGAAGCTCATCTTCCATGCAAACGCGTCTCTTGGCCACATGGGAGGGCAGCAGGGGAAGTGACCTTGATTTCATTCTGTATTCAACTCTCTCCTTCCCAATATCTCACCCAAGTTTTGCTTAGATGGTACATAAATTCCACCAATGTGTCTTAGATCTTCTTTCCTGTCTCATCACATTTCCTGGCACAGCAAGGAATACAGAAGGTTTTGTTTTGTTTTATGGTTACTACAGCATTTATTTTCCTATAGCTTATCTTCTCATAGCTCCAACACTTTTGCCTCAAAGTTAAGCACAAAGTTTAGAACTGGATCACTTGGCCCTTTTTCTTCTTGTCTCTTCTCCATTCAAAAAGCTTGCATCTCTTAATGGCCAGCATCCTCTTTGATTTGCAGTTAGGTTTCACACACTCAAGCCTCAGCACAATCTTCTTTGTTGTTTCAGCCTTCGTCCAGAAAATAGGCTTTGTCTGCCCACAATAATCACTCTGCTTCCAACCACAGCACCTCTTCCCTTGAGCATACAGGCACTCCTCACCCTTCTTGTACGGGGTCACTTTGTGAGGCTGATGCTTGTCACATTTCTTACAGAAAGTCCTTCAGGTTTTAGGTATGTTGACCATCTTAGCAGTAGAGCTGCCTACATGATAAAAATGAGAGGTACAGCACCTCACACGGTTTATACCTCTCAGGAAATGAACCCACTGGGCAGAAATATTAGGAACTGAACTTCCAGAAGGTTTTGTTAAATGAATAAATGAAGTAATTAGTGCGAGCTTTATCTGCGGCCAAATGTGAGTCCCTTGTGGAGGAAATGCTATAATAAACTTGCAGAGTGGAAAGGGTTGAGTGTTTAAGGACATAAGTATGTATGAAAGATCCCAGAAGCATTGGCTAGTTGGCTGAAAATTTTTCAGTTTGCCAAGGCTCAAAAATTTTCGGTTTCACCAAGTAATCTTCCCAATGTTCTCTGGCCCAACTCTGTGTCCAGGAATCTGTACTGAGGACACACATGTCCCGCTCAGGCTTCTCTGAGTCTGAGACTTGTTGAGGATCTCAAATCATACACAGTGGACATGTGTTCACACATGCATCAGGTGGCGTCTACAGTTTGGAGGAGTCTATGGATCATGTAAGTCTGCCCCCAAATTTAGCAGTCTGTAGTCTACATAGCAAGTGTTGGAGCACCTTTATTCCCTTTGTCCCAGTAATTTCATAAATACTTATCCACTCCATGTATAAAATATCACATGTTGGAAAAGTCTAAATAGATAAATTGCAGTTCAATACAGACTATGGTCTTTCTCGTGAAGGTAGGAAGCAAAGGAGTGTGACAGACTGTCATTCCCTAAGGCCTCTGCTGCCCCTTAGGTATTTTTATTAATTGCTTAAAATATGTGCAAAATGTACTGTTTTAACAATTTTTATTTGTTTGTGGCAATACTGGGGATTAAACTCAGGTCCTTCTCACTAAGCTTTATCTCCAGTCTTTTAAAAAAAATTTCTTTTCATCTTCAGACAGTGTCCAGCTAACTTACTAATTTGTCCTGACTGGGCTGGAATTTTCTATCCTCCTGCCTCAGTCTCCCAGAGTGATGGGATTACAGACCTATGCCCCCACATGTTGTTGATTTGTGCTGTTGTAAAGTATAGAATTGAGTGATATTGTATATAGTCACACACCCTTAATGTAGGGTATATGTTGTCAGGAAGATGTTAGTTGATTTTGTCATGGTACAGACATCATATAGTGAACCTATCCAATTAAGGAAGCTATGATATTATTTCACAATATCATCTCACAGAACCACCATTACGTATGTGGCCTCCTATTGGCCTAAATGTCATATATGACAAGATTATACATTTGCTGTATTGTGCACATCTGCCATCGCTCATTTCCAGTAGTTTTTCCATCATCCTAAACAGACTCTGGCCTCATGAAACACTGACTCTCATGTTCGCCCTTACAGTCTTGCTGACCACCATTCTTCTTTGTATGAACTGCTCTGGGCTCCTCCTATGCCTTGCAGTCTTGTGGACTCAGACCACATTTATCCTTGTGTGTCTGACTTACTTCAACAGCTGTGATGTCTTTATGGTTTGACACTAGTGCAAAATATCTGAGTTTCCCTTTCTTTGAAGGAATACATGAACGTCCTTCAAAGAGTAGATAGGTTTTTTTGTAGCCATTCATCCATGTTTTTGTAGCCATTCATCCATCAAGGGACATTTGGATGGATTCTGCACTTGCTTGCTTCTGATCCACTGCTGGAATCTATTGGTGAAAAGCCTGTCTGCTATTCATGCTGTGTTTAACGGTTCTTTTGTGCTTTCATCACTTACCTGTTCTCACCAGGTCAAGCATGAGGTCATCAAATCAGTAAATTCAGGGAACAAGTATCTACTTTCCATTCAGTCCTGAAGCTTCAGACTTGAATGGCGCCTCAGAGGGCTTCCGAATAGCCTGAAAGCTCCTCAGAAGCTTTTTCCAGGCCCTGCGTCCTCTCTAAGTCCATCATGCATAGGCAAGACCCTGCTGTGGCAGGAAGCAGGCCCTATTACTGAACAAGGGCAGTATCCAGAAAGCCGTGCTCATTTTCAGTTCCATTTCATGTCCCTGATGCTTTTAGTCATCAGATCTAAATGGATATTCCTTTGAAAATACAGAAATTTATACCCTCTCTCCTAGGAAACAGGCTACAAATACAGTTTTGTACCACAAGTCAATGCTTCAATGACTAACAGACCATGTATATAATTGTCCCATATTATTCTATCACCTAGGGTCATGGTAGACATTGTGGTTTGTTTAAATTCTATACGATGTTCCTGCATTGACAAACATGAGCAAGGCACATTTATCATAAACTATTCATCTGTTATGGTTTGTATCTAGATGTCCCTTCCAAGCCTCATGTGGTCATAAGTAGGGCTCTTCAGAGGTGGCTGGATCTAGGGTGCATGCTGCTGGGATCAAGGATATGATGCTGGGACTTATTTCTGGTGTGATGCTATAATTAAGGCTGCCTCACTCTGGGTGGGAGTGCTACCTGCCTTGAGGGTGGGTAGCCTGGATAAGATATAATGGACAGGAAGAGGGTCCCTGCCTGTTGCTTATAGCTTGCTGCCTTGCTGCTTTCTATCTTCTGCTTGTCATGAACTATTTCTCCTCTGCGATGCCCCTCTGTCATGCCACCCTGCCTTGAAGCCAGCCAACTATGAACTGAAACCTCTACAAACTGTGAGACAAGTAAACCTTTCTTCCTTTAACTTTGGGTGTCAGGTATTTCGTCTTATTATTGAGAAAAGTAACTAAGAAACCATTCATGAGGTATACATGACTACACTAGATCAATATTCTGCCCTCTAATATATCACATGGCTATAATCCCCGCACTTAGGGGCAGGAGGATCATCATGAATTCAAGGCCAGCGTGGGCTACATAGTGAGCTCAAGGCCAGCCTGAACTGCATAGTGAGACCCTGTCTCAAAAACAAAAATTCTGCCTTCTAAAATTTCTCTTCTGTACTATGCAGAGTTCTGATTATTTAGATAACAATTCAAACTCAAATTTGCATACTTCTCTTATTCTCTCTGTGTGTGTGTGTGTGTGTGTGTGTGTATCAGCCACTCCACTTACAACAGATAAAACTAAGTAGTGTCATTTTAAAATGCATTGGCATCCTCTTCAAGAAGGACTAAGTAGCCCAGGTTATCTCTGAACTATACTGTAACCTCACAACTTCTCTTTTGTTCCTGGGTTGCTTAGTTTAATTAGCAGTGAGTGTAGGTATACTGCAGAAATACTAGAGTGCAACAGAAATGCTTTGCAAATACCACAGTTTCAGCATAAGAACCACATGGTAGAACATTAAAGTGCAGATGACTGGGTCTAGTTTCAGTCTTTAGTTCAGCAGGCCTAGTATAGGGCTTGACTTGGAATTCTCTGGTGGAAGAAAGGAACTGGAATCCTCAGTGAAGAAACACCACCATTCAAGGAAATGACCTGCTAAAATGCTCGTGGAAGGTTCAGAATACCTGCACAAGGCCCTTAGGAAGGAGATAATAGCAATGAAGGAAGACTTTTGCTGCTTCTGCCCAAAAGAGAATCACATCCATATTTACTGTACCAACTGAAAGAAATGTTAAAAGGGGGGGGGATTCATATAATAGGAATTTAGAGCCCTGGGAGAGAGGCCTTCCTTGAGAGAGCTTGCACAGTTGCTGAAGTGGGAGTTTCCAAGCCATTGAACAGGACGGGACCATCAAAGAGGCAGCAGCGTCCCTGAGTGGAAGGGACAGAGTTGAGCATCAGTGGAGACACCAGCTGGAAGTCATATGGCAGAAGACCAGAGGGAGCTGAGTGAAGAGGCTCCTGTCTGCATTGAGCATGGTCAGTGGACCATGCCAGGTGACAGCCACAGGACCTGAGATCCAGGGTGGCACCTTTTTTGCCCTTGTTTACCAGGCAACTTCAGAGGGTTCAAGCATGGACCCTGAAAAGTGCAGGGAAAAAGGTCCACTGGAGATTGGAGATGTGGTTACTTCACACCACTGCTACTATCACTGAGGTGAACCCGGGTGCAGCAGTAAGGGCTGCCACACCTAGCAGCAGTAAGGGTTGAACAGGAAGGTCCTGGTCATGGAGCTCCTTCTAGGCAGCAGACATGGAGATGCTCACATGGTGTAGGAGGGGTTGAATGCTGCAGAGGAGCTGGGGGCCCGTGGCATCAGGATGAGCTCAGCACCCAACCTCGTGCACAAACCAGTACTTATATTACGAGGAAGGAGCGCTGAGATGGCCTGGAACAGGGTGGCAAACTACACAGTAACCTCCAACAGGGTGAAGTATTTAATTCAGCACCCTCATACTGTTTCAGAGCTCCTGGAAAGCCAGGGAATTCAAGACCAATGTCATGATGGCAAGCTGAGTTACAGCATTCTCCAATTGAGAATTTGGACATTTTTTCCATATATGAACATGAACAGCTCTTGTTCTTCCCACATCATGTAATTCAGCCTCTGACCTTTTTTCCAAAAGAAGAAAAGGTTTCTCATTGCCTGGATGCAGTCCCCAGTGACCCAATTTCCTTCCATTAGACCCATTTCCATCACTTTCCAATAGTACTAACAGGCTGGGGACAAAATATTTGGGGACACTGGGGCCTTCTGAGGACACTCAAGATCCAAACTAACTCAATTTTATATCATTACAGGAAACTACCCAAACTTTTTCAGATTTAGAAATGCTAGATTTTTTTTAAAGGTCTTCCTGTGCAAAAGTAAGTCTGGCAAGAAGGTATTCATTTCAAAGGGGTTAATAAGGGAATAAAGTTTTGCTTTCTCCTTTGATAAAGGTATAAACTAGTACGGATGATCATTTTGATTACCAAGTGAATTTGGGAGAAGACACGTGACACTGCAGAGCCAATGGCAGTTCAGTGCCCTTTAGCTTGAGACCAGGTGCGCGGTGGCTTGGATCTATGGGGCTGCAGGCAGGTAAGATTTCTCTCTTTTTCGCAGCCCCTTTAGTAATTCGCCTGTGATAGACAATGAAGTTTCACTTGCTGCTTAGCCCATCGTGAAACTGTTTTATTTTCTGCTCTGAGATTTTCTTAGTTGGCAGGAATTTGTTATTTTTCGTTTTATCCCCACTCGCTTTAAAAAAAAAAAAAAAAAACAATTGGTCGAGGACATTTGTATTATTTCAAAACAAAAGTGACGATCGTTGTCCTTGTGTCATTTTTTGAACCTGACACTTTACCTAACGCTAAATAAGGTCAGATCACAGGTATCTGGGTTTTTGTTTTGTTTTTAATGTTTTCTTCTTTTGAGTTGTTTTCTGATTCTTTTTTCAGCTTGTAAGTATTAGTTGTGTGATCTACAAATGCTTCCATTTCTCACCCACCACCACCCCCCGAAAAACATCGCTGAGCATTTGTGATACCTTCGTATTTGACGGCAATGTCTGCTAGCATTTTTAGTTAAGGAAACAGAATCTTTTCCTTGCGTTTGTCAGTCTGGGTTCTAACCGTACGGTCGCAAGGCTTGAAAGAGAACTCGGGCTCCAGATCGCAGCAGTGCACCCCCTTTTCTAGAGTGCAGGACCTAGAGACAAATGCGGACGAGTGTGGCGCTCAGGTCTGCCTTTGCGCCTAGATAGTGCTTGCGTACTGCCAGAGGAGGTAAAGACCTTATGCGGGTCCCTAAAACTGGCGGCGCAAGGCCTTTTGGGATATAAAATCCCAATACTCTTTAGGAAAGACCACCGCCTTGGGAAGCTGCCTTCCGGTGAGCTCCCCGCCCAGTGTTTGTGTTTACGCATGCGCACTTCCTCCAGCCTGTCCTCGCTTCCGGTGCGTCCTAAGTACCCGCAGCTCTGGTCGCAGGGCTTTGGCCTCCAGTAGGGGAGAGTGCGAGACCGGGGACACCGGCAGGGGAAGCACAACGAGGGCGAAAGCTGTGCGGACCAGGATCCGCGCGGCTGGGCGGAGGCTCGAGTGGAAACCGAGCGCGAGCGCTGAGCCCCGAAGCCGTGGTGGAGGCCGAGGGGGCAGGGCGAGCGGCGGAGGCGGAACCTGGTGTGGCTTGCGGCGACCTAGGCGGTGAGTCCTGGGGGTCAGGTTCGGCCCTCTGTCTGGGTCCTCGCAGCAGCTGGACTGCGTGGGGATGGAAGTGGCGGGGTCAGCCCTTCCTGGAACCCTTGGGAGCCGTGGATCCTCAGCGGGGTCGGCGGTAGGGGTCACGGTTGGGCGAGCTCTGGAGCGCGCGGGCGAGGGAGGGTGTGGAAGGCTCCCGGGAGAGACTGTCGGTCGGAGGAGCACAGGCCGGGCTCGTCGCAGGTCGAAGCGCTTTGTCTAGACAGGTGTGTCAGGGATGTGGCGTCCCCGGTCTCAGCTGTGGACGTTGGCCTGTGGCCCTCCTACCTCCTCTCGCACCAGATTCTCCCACTGTGTCTGTAAGCGTCGGTCATCGCTTTTACTCTCCGTCTGCTGAATCCCTCAGATCTGCTCTTGTAGACTCATGCAGTGCAGTGCAGACAGATCTCTTGTTACCTCCATAGGTAAAGGAAGAGAGTGGGCCTGAGCAGGTGGGTGACTGGACCAAGGTCACCGGGTTTCCTGGTAGGGATTGGTAATAGGACTCAAACTCCCAGGCTCATGTTCCCTCTACTGTATTGCAATTAAGTTCCAGTGGCTTGACAAAGGATGATTTTGAGCAGCATCATTCAACTTTGTGCGAATACAGTCCCAACGATGGGACTCTCTTCCTTTATTCAGAGCGTCCTAGGGATTTTCTGGTCTTCAGTAGGTAAGAGTCAGTGAAAAAATAGATTAGTGTTGTATGATAGAATTCATTTTTTTCACTGACATGTAATGGTGACAGATTATTTAGTAGAATTCTGTGTTCTTCATGAAAATCTCAGCCCATCAGCCATGTAACTGTGTGGGTTATAACATGCACATGGGCATTGCTCGTGATTTGTTCTAGTCTTTTCTGAGGGCTTTTTGGGACAGTCTCCACTAAGGTAGACTTATGGAGAAGTCCTAGGACCTTTCTGGATAGGTTTTCATAAAGGATACTCCTGCAGTGGTAGGGCAGATTACATGTAATGACACTGCTCGCATTTTTCTTTCCTAGATCTGCCTCCGCTTTCACAGACTTCCACATTTTTCCAAGAGCAGTAGAAAATGAAAAAATCCCAGGTGAGTTTTTCTGTTCATGGGTTTATTCTTTGATTTGATTTATAGTATACCTTAGGAATTGAATAAAGGTTCCAACTTTACCATGGGAATACAAAAAGGTAATAGATATGGTCAGTTAAGGTCAACTAATTTCAAGTTGTAATTAGTGCTTGGCATTTTTATCTTGCCCATTCACGAAGATAACATAGTCCTTAAAGAATCTTGAAAACTAGAATACAAATGTGCCTCACATCCTTGACATTCATGGCCAAAAAGGACAAAACCATCCATTGCTCACCTTATGCTGATCATAAGCGGAATCATGTTTGTTTTCTCATGAATTTTAAAGATATCTTGGATGTAATTGTGAATAGCCTTCCCACATAACAACCCTTAAAGCACTGCTACTGGTGTCTTACTTGTCCTTCATGAATGAGAAAGCAGAGTGTGTTCTGCTCAGGAAGGACTCAGTGTACACTTTTTTTGGGAGGGGGATTCAACTCATGACCTCACACTTAGCAGGCAAGCACTTGAGCCTCTGAGCTAAATCCCCAGCCCCAATTTTTCTGGTGATTAAAACATTGCTACCCTGACATGTATTATTTTTACTGCTCAGTTTAGGGATGCACATAAATCATCTGAAGCAACAGCCTTTTCACCCTTAAATGAGTCTCTGTAAATAGTTCTCACTCTAATCACTCTGCGTTGCACAGGGACAATGCAATGATGAGTCCCAGGCAGAGGTGCCTTTATTTCCTATTCCTATATTGTCCTGTAGCACACAGTCCCATTGTGTCTCTGACACTCCCCAATCCTATTCTGGTAAAGGTTGCCAGGGACCTAATGTATGCTTGCAGTGGATATCGCTGACCCATACACTGGGGAGCATTCATCGATCCTTGGCTAGCGCACTCTGCTGTCTCTTCCGTCAGTTTCAGTGGGGTCTGTGGATTTCCTGTGTTCTTCCAGCTTTACTCATGTGCCCTCCCCCTGTGTTCTAACCACCAGGGCTCTATTGGTTCCCGCACATGGGGCCTCTGTCCAGCCACCTGGTGAACATCTCCATGGAATATGTCTAAAGGGCACCTGAAGTTAACAGAAGCATTGTTCAAAAAATCATTCTTTTCAGCTCTCCAGAAAATGGAATTCCTTCTAAACTTCTCCCTGCTCTGTTGTCACATGTAATTGTTTACATTTGTGGGTTTTGTGTTCCAGATGGTTTTTATCCTTTGTACTTACCCTGTCTCTGCAGTCATGATACAGGCTTTGGGCTGTATCAGTAACTTCCTCTCTGTGCTGCTCCACCTTTTCTCTCCTTGCTCAAGCTCATTTCCCACCTTGAGTGTTTCTCCTAATCAGATCCTGCTGGCTCCTCACAGGAGTCCCCTCAGAGGCTCCCTGAGTAATTAGGAAAACAAAGTTCCCAGTGAACTGGGAGGGAAAAGAAGATGGAGAAAGGAGGTTTGAGAAAAGCCCCAAGGAGGTTTTTGCTGTTTTAAACAGGTTGTTCACATGATTGGCAGTGGCAGGAAGACAGGGTATGTGTTGGGCTAGGAGTGAGCCCAGGGCTTCTCTATGTACGGAATCTGCCAGAGGAGGAGGAGGGGCTGGTGGGGCTGGTACTAAGCCAACTCTGAGAACCCAGAGCATGAGGTCATGGAGTGCTGTTCACGATGAAGTCCAGGGGCAGAACCAGCCATGGGGTTCAGCCCTGCACAGATCCTGGGCCTCCTCGGAATTTACTTGGCTGGACCTTGAGGTAAATCTAGACTGGTGGGTTTAGGAAAGAGTTGTTAGAATCAGGCTTGGTTTTTTCTTAACTTACAAATTCTGCCCCAAAGCAGAGAAGAGAAATTGGCCTGTAGCTAGAGCAGAAGTCGAAGTCCCGAGAGGATTCTGTTGTGTTGTGGTGGAAGGAATAACGTGGGGGTGACCCAGTGGGGAATGAATACAGGTGATGTGTGGAGCGGAGGGGCACGAGGCTGGAGGGCTCCTTGAGTCAGCAGAGGAGACAGGTTGCTGATGCAAGCCGGAATGCACAGTGCATGGTATTCCTCCTGTGTGCTTCTCTTCTCTGGGTAAGGTCTTGCACCCCTGGGAGGGAAAGTGAGGCCGAGGGCTTGGTGGGGAGCCCTGTGGCGCAGCTGGGGACTCTCTCTGCCTCATTGCCCATAGCGTGGGCAGTTTGCTCTTCAAGCAGCTCTCCTCTTGCACAAGAGCATCACAGCTGGAAGCAGTGGAGACCAGTCATCCCCACAGACATGGCTCCTGCTCTGTGCCTGGAGTCCCAAAGAAGTCTCCTATGTCTTGTTCCTCTTCTTACCTAGTGTTTTGTTCTTGTCTTAGCTGATAGTGTCACAGTTGCTCAGATACGGAGTTGAGCTTTTAAGAGGCTTTCTGTGACTTCAAAGAGCTCCTGGTTTCCTTGGAGGAACAGTTGACAGAGTAATAAGGGGTGATGAGAGTGTGTTGTGGGGGCACATGCCTGGGAAACCTGGAGTGACAACAAAGCAGACTGGTTTTCAGTGCTATTGGAATGTCCTGACCAGGGCACAGGGGGAAAGCTCTGGTTTTCAGAGTTGTCAGAATGTCCTGACCAGGGCACAGGGGGAAGGGTGGGGTTCCCACAACAATGGAGCCTCTAGGAGCTGAGGATTTCAGACTTGCGACTGATTGCCCAGAGCAGCATAGGGTTGGGTGGTTGGGAGACTGTACAGGGCTCTGGAGGGCCAGTTAAGGAACCACAAGATAGGAGTGGAGATGAACATTGAGAAGAGCAGGACGTCATCAGATAAAAAGATGGAATATATAGATTGACAGTGTGGATAGCATGAAATGCTGGGTGTGGAGGTGGGAGTCAGGGAACTTGACTTTCCAACCTAGCTGGGCTCCCAGACAGACAGGGAGTAGGACAGTGTCTCAGTTGACCCTAGGCTCAAGAATGTGAGTAGAGGGGCTGGCAGAGGGGCGGGGGGCTTTGTCATGAACAAGACTTAGGTTTGAGTGTATTTGTATATTTTATTTAGAAGGCCTTTTCTTTCAGTGACTAGACTAAATTTTAGAGTAATTTTGTTACACAAACATCACAGAGTTTTCAGAGATTCCTCCTCTCACAGCTTCCGATTAGTAACACCTTGCATTAGTGCAGTACAGTTGATAAGCCAGGATCAAGACGTTATTATTATTATTACACACATTATTATTGTTTCCTAAAATAGCCTGGGCACAGTGGCACACACCTGTAATCTTAACTACTAGGAGGACAAGACAAAAAGACCACAAGTTTGGCCCATCTCAGCCAAAAAAAAAAGTGCGTCGTGGCCCTGGGGTTGTTTTTGTTTTTTTGGTTTTTTGAGACAGGTCTCACTATGTAGTTGAGGCTAGCCTTGAACTCAGTATGTAGCCCACGCTGGTCTCAAACTCATGGTAGTCCTCCTGCCTCAGCCTCCTGAGCACTGGGATTACAGGTATGTACTAGCACATCCAACTATCCCTGGGAAATTTTCAATACAAGAGAGATTCCAGTTTAAAATAGATTGAGTCCATTTACATTTATTTTAGTCAGAAGTATATTTCATCTCATTTATCTTTGTTTTTATTTATAATTCACTCATATGATTTGCTTTTTGTCCTAAATTTTCCTAAACCAGTGACATCTCCACACTTCCCCTTCTCTCAAGTATTTGAAGGTCATGTGGCTGTTTCTGCCCATTGTACAGCAACTAGATTGACAGATACAAGTGGATAGACCCCACAGGGAGGGATACACCACTGGAGTAAGCAAAAGTAGGCTGTCTTTTTCTAAGAAATGACTGGGTTATTAGCATACCGCAAGGCAGGATGATGAGATGTTCAAATGTCTGGAAGCTCGCAGTTTTATCAGATTGGCCAGTGAGGGGTGGTGATGTCTGAATGACAGATGGGCAGAGCTTCTGGAAGCTGCAGGGTTGCTGTCCAAAACAGTCTTCTCACCTAGTGGGGCAGTTGTGTCATGAATCAGTCTGACTGGGGCGGGAGCCACTTGTCCACCACTGCACACCCAAACCAAGGTTAGGCCCTCTCTACTGTTACCTCCCTCACTTGCCAGGCCAGCTTAGCCTGGTCCTGGACACTTGGCACGTGGAGCTGAGGGACAACCTGACATCTTGGGAGTCCTGCCTGTAGGACTCTTGCTGCATGCATGGATGGTTGCACACAGAGAAGCCTGCATGTTCAGAAATACTAGTTCATCGCTAGCCTTTCTTCCCCGAGCTTTCCGTATCTGTCCTGCCTGTTTGTTTTGCTGAAATCATCTGAAGCCTTTGTTATTTCCATTTTATGAGCCTGTCTGGGCAAGTGCCTTGCACATGTTAGGCAAATGCTGTACCACTAAGCCATATCCCTGCCTCCTTATTTTGAGAGTTTTTTACCAGTTTTTTGTTTTGTTTTTTGTTTTTTTGCCTCAGCCTCCCATGTAGTCTGGATTATAGGAGCTCACCACTGTACTTGACTCCTTTATTTTATGGTTAATGTTCACTCCTGTTTTGAAAACAATAACATACAATATTCGGCATTATCAATTGATACTACTGATGAATATGTATCATGTTCAGAAAGCTATATTAAGTGCATTTCTACAAAGCCTCTATTTCCTGGTGTGGTATGGTAATGTGTGACAGGGACCATTGTCACTTTATTATAGAAGTGATAATACTGAAGGAACCAGTTTTAGTACTGGTATATTTGTGAACAGAATAGGTTTATTCAAAAGATCACATTTTAAGATGGAGTTTTACAGGTTCCCAGTAACTATCTGTTCTTCTCAGGAGTATGCAGCTTCTTTCCTTGAAAGTGTAAGTGGAAAGAAAAGGGATTCCAAATTCGCAGCTGGAGGTGAAAACAGCCAGGCCAAGCTTTTTTGGTATCTCATGTGGCAGGCTACAAACTTACCCTCCAATAAGATAGAAAACTAGGCTGAGGATATAGCTCAGTGGAAGAGTGCTTGCTCTTACATATGTAAGGCCCTGTGTTTAGTTTCTAGAACCATAAAACGAAGCAGAGAGAAAACTAGAATGAATGTTGCTTGGTTTACCTGCTGCTTTGTTGATTGTGGCAATAATTAGTATTTCCAAGTAGGCTGTAGGAGGAACAGGCTTAGATAGGAGCAGCAGTTGAATTTCAGGAATATTGAGTTTAAGATCTGTGACCTAAGTGTCTGAAGTTTAGGACAGATGCCTGGACTGGTGATAGAAATTCGGGAATGCTGGTAGAGAGATGACAGATTAGCCAAGGCTCACCATCAAAGCAGCAAGTATATATAGCAAAGAGAAAAGGACGAGAGACTGAACCCCAGGGCCATCCAACTTCAGGGTGACTTGGAGGAGAGAGAGGTACCTGAGACGAAATGACTAGGAGGTAGGAGGTAAGGGGAGAAGGAACACTGGTCATAGAATGTGTCCTGGAATCTGCCGAGTGCCCCACAGACCTTGTTCCTCCAGGGCTGTACCTCCTTGTTAGGTTTCTTGGTAGCCAAGATTGCTCCTGGCTCACAGGACAAGCCCAGTATTTTTTTTTTTTTTTTGTCTTAATGTGTACACGTGAGCCCTGTGGCAGTGTGTCTGATACATGTTTTCCTTGTCAGTCTAACAAAGTTTACAATTGTGCATGGCTAACTTTTCCAGTGACAATGAGAAGATGTTGGCGCTGTATGCCCTTTCTACATCACCCAATTTGGGTCATGGTACCATTTCAGGGGCCAGTGTCATTCAAGGATGTGGCTGTGGACTTCACCCAGGAGGAGTGGCGGCAGCTGGATGCCGATGAGAAGACGACTTACAGGGATGTGATGCTGGAGAACTATAGCAACCTCGTCTCTGTGGGTGAGGACAAGCTTGCTCTCTCAGTTACGAAAATCCATGGTATTTCTCTCCAGTTTAATGACTTTAACTTTGAATTGTGATGGGACAAAGGTCAGTGCTTTGTTTGGGGCACCAGGCAGGGCACTGTGGTGTTCTGGACTTCTCCGGTGAAAACTGATTTTCATCAAGCACAGGGCTCTTGCCCCACACAAGGTGACCCTGAAACCAAGCAGCCAGGCTCAAGTTCTCTTTCATTTCTCATTAACAGGGTGTCACATTATCAAACCGGATGTTATCATCAAGTTGGAGCAAGGAGAAGAGCCATGGATAGTAGAAGGAGCATTCCCACCTCAGAGCTACCCAGGTGTGTTAGTGGAGGCAGAGAGGAGATTGGTAACTGGGGAATGTTTCTCCTAGAAGCTGATGGTCCCCAATCTTTTGAAGTGATGAAAGATAGTTACTTTTATGCTATAGGCACCTGACTCTCACTCCCAAAGATATCTTCCTTCCTCATACAAACATGTTTTTGGAGCCTTGCCCTGCTACCACTACTCAGAATCTTTCTTCTTCAACCTTGGGGCTTTGAGCAATCTTCTAGCATTTTCAGTAACCCATTATCATAGATCCCTTTTATTTTCAGATTTTTTTTTTTTAATAGAGCTTTTATATTGTTACCATCCTGGGTTTTTTTGTAGGGAGAGGGGGACTTTCCTTTCCCTTGAAATGCCTTGAACTTATTACTATGCCCAGTTTCAATTTTTACTTCTCTTTCTTTGAAAGATTCTAAACTTCTCATCCTCTGTGTAAATGAGTAGTCTTGTCTACTTTACTGGTATGTGATTGTACTTCATTTGATGGTGCTGGTCCTTCCTAAAATCCAGCCCCTTCAAAGTTTGGTGACAGCAACAACTAGTCTCCCTTTCTTCCTAAGTGCTCATTTTTATCTCAGCTCTTACTGTTTTATTCCCAGTGCCTTAAATAGTGTCCTTTCACAGCAGCTGCTCAGTGGGCATGATATACATAAATGTTTGATTTGTCCTTCCACCTCCTCCAGAAATGTCTTTCAAGGATCAGTTTCCACCTGCTGTAATTTCCTCAAAGGGCTTTAAGTGTGTCGGGTTTGAGTCTGTTAAGTTTTTGTTTTTATACTGCACACACTGAAATTGACATCTCTACCATCATTCTATAGACCCAGTGTCTTCTGTGACCACAGAGCTTCTCTTGTTCTTATGTATCTGAACACTGATCATGAATGCTTCCAAATTATAATCACCCAACACCACCTTCCCTTCCCTTACTAAATTATAGTATTCTTTTCTTTCCCCATAATAGTCCCTGTAGAATTAATAAAAATACTCTTTTCAGCAGGCATTACTGTTCTCTATAAGATGAGTGGGTTTTGTCTTTGTGAAATTGTTTTTGTTTGTTTTCTTTTTCCTGGAACTAGAAATTGAACCCAGGGCCTTTTCACTGAGCTATATCTCCCACCATGTTTTCATTTTTTATTTTGAGACAGGGTCTCATCAAGTCCCTAAGTTGCCCAGGCTGGGCTCAAACTTATGATCCTCCTGTTACCTCGGCCTTTCAGAGGCTGGGATTATAGGAATGTGACAACAAGTATGTCTTAATTCTCTGTATACTGTTTCATTTGAGTTAATATAATCAAGAACTGTTCTCTGTCATGGCTGGATTGCTATGACTCCTAATTGGAGTTATAAGATGTCTTTGTCTGAAGTCTCTGGTTGATCTTATGCCTAGCCTCACAAGACAGCCTCTCCCATTCATTATGGCTACCTGAGGGGAATTTAGTTTTTGTACCCTCACAGATCACCATAGTATTAGCCTTGTATCACCTGGGAGAAGTAATTTCCCCAAATATTTACTGAATTCATCTGATGCACACTTCGTAAGTCTTCTCTTGAGACTTTCATCCCTGGGGCTTCATGTATTTTTGATGCGTTCTGTGCTTTCCGGACAGCATGCTCTTTAAGTCTGAGCTCAAATTTCCAGCCTTTGTGAAATTTGGTTCCTTCCTGACCCTTAACATTACTCCACTCTTCTTTCTTTCCACTCCATTCCACCTCAAGACAAAGCATAAAAAAGTTCCATCTGATCAAGTAATCTGTACTCAGATAGGATATAGATTTTGCTTGAGCTTTTTGCTCTTCTGGATTATAATCCTATAAAGAAAAGCACATATTCTCCTTCCTCAGTATAGTCTCATAGGGTAGATATTTGTTTCTTTGAGGAGCCAGGTAAGTCAGGACTTTCATGTCTGTCCTTTCAGAAATATAGATAGGCAGTTATTTCTGCATATACTTGCCTGAGTCATTTGCAAGTATGGGAAAAATGTTACATGATTCAGATTAATAACAACTTCTCTAATTTCTATTCAAAAGAAAAGGGAAATAGAGTCATACTTCTAGGACATTGGTGACAGACCTATGGCATGCGTGCTGCAGCAGGCTGTTTGTATCACAGAGCTCTAAAACGTTTACCATCACTCTTCTAAGAGATAAGTTCTCACTAAGACCAGGGAACAGAACTATCCGAGGTAATGTGAAACTCAGCATATTACCTGGAGTGCTCATGTTCTCATATAAGGCTGAGTCACACTGCTGAAATGATTTTATGGGTAGTGCTCGTTTTCACCTTCAAGGGGAAATGGAGTTACTTGCAGGAAGAAAGGGTTCGGAAGCCTGGAAAACTCCTTTGAAGCTAGGCTTTAAGTAGCCAGAGGCAAGAAGTTGAGTAAAGGAAGTGAAATTGAAGAGCCAAGCTATGTGGCTACAGCTGTGTGGGGCGTGTTAGCACCACAGTGATCAGCAGGAAGTGGTGGAGCCTGAGATGCTGATCTGTCTCTGCCACCTTGTTAGGACTTGACAAGAGTGAAGTTCTGATCACTTTCTCTAAAACCAAGCCCCATTTGCGTATATCTTATGACTCTCCTAATCCATCACGTAGTTTGGTTTCCTGGGCAGAGTAATGTTAGTGGTGACTCCTCCTAGCTTGGAGTCATTATGAATTCAGGTTGTAAAAAAGTAGTTTATTGGGTTTCATTCCCCATCCCTATCCCCTTTTTTTCTGTTGCTTTTGGGCAGCAGGTTCTGGGAAGCCATAGATTGAGGACATTAAGGTTAGTATGGTTTCACTGTGTATGGATGACAGCCAGGGTAATAGTCATGCTCCCTCCAGAATTTCTGAAATGAGTAAAAATGAAAGCCACTTCTTATGAGAGCAGGCTGAGGCATCTGTCCTTAAGGTTTGAACACTAACCAACTCCCATGCAAAATTAGGTAGTAACACTATGTCTAGCATAGGAAAAACAGTTGCTGAACTTACTGAGCATATTCTGCTTTTTGCCAAAAGATGTTCTGAGCACCTCGCTAACTGAAGTAATCCCACAAAGCCCCTGGAGGTCAAGCTGTCGTCTCCAGGCGATAGGTGGGATGCTGCCCACAAAGCTCACTCAGTCACCTCACCCTGCTTCTGCTCCACTGTCTGAATAGGAGCAAAAAGAATTGCACATTCAGATGAGTTCCGTACTAAATCACAGCATCATTAAAATATTGAAGAAATCTGAACCTTTGGAAGGGTGGCCTGCTCTCTGGACCACAGGTACTTCTGTTGGACGCAGATGTTCCAAGACCTTCTTTCTAAGTGAGGCAGAGTTTAGAGGGAGAACCCTAGTTGTTGGCTCTAAACATGAAATTTAGGTGAAAATTGCGGGGCATAGTGGCTCATGCCTGTAACCCCAGCACTCAGGAGGCTAAGGCAAGAGGATCACCATGAGTTCAAGGCCAGCATGGGCTACATAACTATGTTCAAGGCCAGCCTGAACTACATAGCAAGACCCTATCTAAAAAAAAAAATGAGGTCTAAGTTTTATGTGGCACTACTTTGTGAAATGGGAAAAAAGGCAAAGTAGTGTGAAACATGCAAAATAGTCAAAGCACTGCCATAAAAGTCTTGGCACGAGGGGACAGTGCCTTAGATGACAGTAGCTCTTTCCCAAGGAGATACTGAAGTGATGCAGACCCAAGTGTCACTCACCTTTGCGCAGAGCCCTGCTGATGCCCTGTGGGTCTGCTCTGTCCTAAGTCCTTTTGGACCTCTCTTCAACTAGTCACGCAACATCCTTCATCTACTACTCATCGCTTTGTGTCTTTATGTCACCTTCTAAGTACCAATTTTGAGCAAAATATTACAAAGTAGCAAAGATCAAAGATGCTGTGTTTTTGTTAGTTTACCTCCTTTCCCAACCACTGGAAGGTTGCGTGTGAAGGGGAGGCACTTTGTGCCTGTCCATGAAGCTAATACCTGCCCCACAGTGAGATGCTGTGTACCAGTCTTGTTCTCTACCTTGGGCTGGAGGATACACAAAAGTCAGTTTGTTTTACCTCTTTTTAGATAAAGTCTGGCAAGCTGATGACCTGATGGAGAGAGTCCAGCAGGATGGACATATGTTCTTCATCAATAAAACCCTGGTTGAAGAGAGAGGTAATGTTTCTGAGAAAGCTTTCAATGTAGAAACGAGCCCTGTTGCTTCAAGGAAAATATCCTCTAGATGTGATGCCTGTGAAAAGAGTTTAACATCTGTTTCAGAATACATTAGTAGTGATGGCAGCTATGCAAAAATGAAACCTGATGAATGTAGTGGGTGTGGAAAATCACTTCTCCACATTAAGCTTGAGAAAATGCATCCAGGAGATGAGTATGGAGGAACTTATGACATAAAAGAAGAGAATATTTATCAGAAAGTGCGTATTTTGGAGAAACCTTTTGAATACATTGAATGCCAGAAAACCTTCCAAAAGGACTCAGTTTTTGTTAATCACATGGAGGAAAAGCCCTGTAATTGGAATGAGTCTGAAATAGCCTTTCTCCAAATGTCAGACCTCAGTGGCCATCAGAGATCTCACATGGACATGAAGTCTTATGAATGCCGAGAATGTGGGAAGTCCTTCTGTAAAAAGTCAAAATTCATTATTCATCAAAGGACTCACACAGGAGAGAAACCTTATAAATGTAACCAGTGTGGGAAATCTTTCTGCCAGAAGGGAACGCTCACAGTCCACCAGAGGACCCACACAGGGGAGAAGCCCTACGAATGCAATGAATGTGGAAAAAACTTCTACCAGAAGCTACATCTTATCCAACACCAGAGAACTCACTCAGGAGAAAAGCCCTATGAATGCAGTTATTGTGGGAAGGCCTTCTGTCAGAAGACACACCTCACACAGCACCAGAGAACACACTCAGGAGAGAGGCCCTATGTGTGTCATGACTGTGGCAAGACCTTCTCCCAGAAGTCAGCACTTAATGACCACCAGAAGATTCACACAGGTGTGAAGCTGTATAAATGCAGTGAGTGTGGCAAATGCTTCTGCCGCAAATCCACACTCACAACCCACTTGAGGACACACACAGGAGAGAAGCCGTACGAGTGCAATGAGTGTGGGAAGTTTTTCTCACGTCTCTCGTATCTCACTGTGCACTATCGCACCCACTCTGGGGAGAAGCCCTATGAGTGTGCTGAGTGTGGGAAAACTTTCTACTTGAACTCTGCCCTGCTTCGGCACCAGAGGGTACACACAGGGGAGAAGCCGTATGAGTGCAGTGAGTGTGGCAAGTTATTTTCCCAGCTCTCCTACCTCACCATCCATCATCGGACACACTCTGGAGTGAAGCCCTATGAGTGCAGTGAGTGTGGGAAAACCTTCTATCAGAATTCTGCCCTGTGCAGACACCGCAGGATCCACCGAGGAGAGAAGCCCTATGAGTGCTACATCTGTGGGAAGTTCTTTTCTCAGATGTCCTACCTCACCATCCACCACAGAATCCACTCAGGAGAGAAGCCCTATGAATGTAGTGAGTGTGGGAAAACCTTCTGCCAGAACTCAGCCCTTAACAGACACCAGAGAACACACACAGGTGAGAAAGCCTATGAGTGCTATGAATGTGGGAAGTGCTTCTCCCAGATGTCCTATCTCACCATTCATCACCGGATCCATTCCGGAGAGAAGCCCTTCGAATGTAATGAGTGTGGAAAAGCCTTCTCTCGGATGTCATACCTCACTGTGCACTACAGAACTCATTCAGGAGAGAAACCCTATGAATGTACTGAGTGTGGGAAGAAATTCTACCACAAGTCAGCATTCAATAGCCATCAGAGAATCCATAGGAGAGGGAATGTGAATGTAGTTGATGTGGGACAGCTTCTCTGAAGTCAGACCTCAGACAGCCCTTACAGTACAATAAGCAAGAAACTCCTATCAGAAGTCAAACAGTATTACACAGTTGGCTCTGTGTATCCATGGGTTCTATATATCTGGGTTCAACCGGTCAAAAATATTTGGTAAAAAAAGTGTAACTATACTGAACACATGTAGACTTTTCTTGTCATTACCTACACAATACAGTATGACCATTCAACAGTTACTTGCATTATATTAGTTATTATAAGTAACCTAGAGGCAATCCGAATTGTATGGGCGAATTACATGGATTATATGCAAATACTGCACAGTTTTACCAAAGGGCCTAACATCTGCACATGGTATTGGGAGGGGAAGGTCCTAGAACCAACACCCACTCCCATCCCAACCTCATATAGAAGAGGCACTATATCCGAGAACTCTTACAGATGAGTGAATAAGCCCCATGCATTGGTCAGTCATTGATATTCACAAGGCAGAAAACAAGATTGTACCAAGACCCTATAACTCATTAAATACTAGACTACATACGAATAAAAATATTAATATTTAGAATATATATATGTATGTATGTATGTATGAAACAGAGTATGTTTCACCAAGAAATCAAACTTCTTTGTGTATCAGGGAATTCTGTAAGTTTAAGGAATGTGGAAACATACTCTTTTGGAAATTGTTAATACTAAAAGACAGTTCTGGTGTAAAAACAAATTTGTAAAAAAAAAGAAAAACAGAAGATACCCTTCTGTGAGCAAGCATACAGTTTATAAACAGATGTAAAATCATAAGGATAACTAGCCAAGTCTGCAGCATTAAGTTCATGAATAAATAGCTCCCAAGGAAGACAGGATGGGGAGCGGGTTGTTTTTTAGTATGTTACAGAAACTGTATGGTGAACATGTATCCTTATGAATTTGTAACTCATATTGTAAGATTGCTCATTCCAAGTAGCTCTACCATGTTAATACTTTAGTATGCATTGTCATTGAAATAACATTTGGTAGGTTTAAAGTATATTTGTATTCTTTCTTAGTATTTATAAATATGCACTTGATCACTGTTAGTGAACTACATTATCCATTTAAAAAATAATGTTTTTTATAATGTCTTTACAGATGAGTCATCAAAAGAGATAAATATGTATAAAATAGAATTTTTTAAAAATCCTGCATAGATGATTTTAAATTAAGCCAGAATTCTCCAGGAGTGAAAAATAGCTTTAGTACTTACTGCACTCTACACATCTAAAAAATGAACTTAAAATGTTACCATTTCTGCTTTTTAATCTGTTGTTTATTTGGATGTTTGAGTGTGTCTGGAGCACAGGGACTAATATCAGAGTTATTTGTCTTTTTCGGATCTTGTAGTATTGGTGAGCACTTGCTCTTCTCATTTATGAAGAAAGTGAGAATATGTTATTGGAGTTTGTGGCAGACTTTGTTGTGATTCCTTCAATCACTCTGCCCTTAACTTTCCTGGCAGTGTCTGGGTACCCACTGCACCTCATGGAACAGGAGGTAAATCCTTGTTAGTTTTACTTAGTAGTAATTCATTCTCACTGCCAGCAGTTGCTCTCCAATGGTCATAGAACCCAAGACTAGACAGATGAACAAACCCTCCAGACAGGTTATTTCTAGAAAAAGTTTCCCCAAAGGTTCAAGGACTCAGGCAACACAAAATAGGGTCTTTTCTTGAGAATGACCTTATCTGGATATGGTTCCTGGTACTGTCTTCCAGCAAGGGCATATGGTTTATTCATGACCTTCACAGAAAGACTGGAAGATTCTGGAACTTGGATGATAGAGTCATTGAACCACAGAACTAATCAACCTTGTGGCCACTTCATATCTGGTCTATTTCTTTTGTGAGAGATTGTATTTATTTTTAAGTCAGTTGACTTAGAGTGCTCTGTTGTTAATAACTAAAGACATTCTGAAACAGTTACACTTTTGTAGAAGTTAGGGAATTCAAAAGTGGACTTCAAGTAAATCATTTATTTTGAAGTGTTGATACAGAGATCTTATTTTCTGTAAATTGTGACATAAATAGTTTGAGCATTGGAAATCAACTTGAAACAATTAAATGTATATGTCTCCTTAAACTGCCTATCATTTACCTGCAAAATTACATTTTTCTAGTGTATGAAATAAATTTTGTTAGAGGTAATTTATTTGTGGGTTATTGCTGTTAGCTCACAATATATGGTGTAAGGTAAGGATCTAGTTTTACTTTTAAATGATTGACTTTTTGGCCTACGTCATTTGAATAACTTACCCCTTTATACCACTAAGCTGAAATGCTGTGTTTTTCATAAATATCACACATTGCTCCTGTTTTTAGTGCTCAGCAGTTTTTTCCATATTCTTCTGATCGTGATTATGTTACATAACAGTAATTAAAAAGTCTGGCTACTTGTATAGTTCATCTTATAGTCTGAGATAGGAACCAAAAGTTCAGAGTATATATGTTGAAATGACTGTCTACAAAGGTTTCCACACTAGTGCATTGTAGCTTAGTTACACAATATAAGGTTTAAGAAAAATAAAGTAAAATGAATACATGCTGGTAATACTATCTGTTAATACTGAGGCCACATTCTGAGGCCAAGTTTGACCCCTCTTCTTCCCTGTCTTCTGTATTGTGTCTTGCTGTGCCTAGCTGTGCTGTTGGTGAGGCTCCTCAAAGAGGACTATATGATAAGCCATGTTACTGCAAGCGAAATAATGGCCAGCTTTGTGGAATGCCTCTAGCAAAACAAAATGAAAGAAATACATTTTAAAAAATATGTTGCTGTGTTCTTACTATAGAGATAACTGTATTGAAATAAATTACTTTTACTTTTCATTGAATTTAAAGTCTGTAGCTCCTGCTAAAGTGATGACCAAATTGCCGGGCTGCATTTGAATTTAAGATTTTCCTGCCTTGGCCTCCCCTGAGTGCTGGGATTATAGGCATGTAATACCATACCCAAGCACTCACATTTTCTGTCCTGAACTGTTCATTTTAAAAGTCCAGTAGATTAACTGCACACCCCAGTATCATAAGTCACCATGCCCTGGCACTTGAAAGCACAGCTCTTAGAAACAGGGGGTACCCTCAGTAGGGCTGCCTGGCATCTTAGGCACCTTCCAAAGGCATACCTATTCAAACTTAAGATACCTTTCCCAAAAAGTTTCCAGTGGCTCCCAGGAGCCTACCGCCTGTGCATTGGAGGCAGCTTGAAGAGGAGGCAGCTTGGCCCTCAGTGAGTGATAGCCATGCTGTGGGGATAACCTATGGCTCGTCTTGGGCCAAGCACTTGTGGTGTGAGTTCCCAGCCACTACTGGGAACAGAGAATGGCCCAAGCCAACTAAAGAGTGGGCCACCTCCATGGGCAGTTAATGGAGACTAAATTTAAATACAAATCCCAGGGCCTAGGGACACAGCTCTGTGGCACAAGTGCCTGCCTGGCAAGCATGAGGTCATGAATTTGTTCCCCAGTACAAAAAAAAAAAAAAAAATCCAGCCCCAACCTAAAGGATGTGGAGAGGAGATGTGAGCCCATTCAAAAGGTCATCCTAGGAATGAACATAGGAAAAGCCAAAAAAGTCTCAAAGAAGAGTGAAGAAGGACTTGCCCTTCACAAGTGGGAAAGTATCCATAAAGCCAGAACAATGAAGACATGACCCTCTTTAGGACTACTGCAAAACAGTTGAGTAAAAAAGAATAAAACCAGTCAGAACAACATTTGTAAGCAGAGTAGAGACCAAAACTGCATACAAGAGAAAACTCAATGCAGCCCAAGTCAAATCAAAGGAAGTACTTTTCTGTGTAGATCTCCTATTGCAAAATTCTCACACATATTCAGTGTCCTCTCATAGATCAGGTTGCCCTTCCAAAAAAACCAGTTGGGACAAAAGGGCCATGTGGTGACAGGTGCCTAGAAAATAGGTCATCCTGTGGACTTCACTGCTCTTCGTAGAAGGGTTGGGAGAGGAGGACTGAGCAGAGAAAGATACAGCCACTGCAAACAGTAATTTAGTATATGATGAAGATAGCATTTTAAATCAGGAACAAAAGGTAGATTTGCTAAATGGTTAAGGAGAGCCAACCATTCTCTGAGATGTTAAACATTAGGCACTTATATCAAGCCTACTCTTTTTTTTTTAAATATAGAAAGGTCAAGTCATTTTTTTAAAGATTATTTTGTACAAAGAGAAATAATAATCAGTCACCTTTCTTGTTGCTAGCACACACTGTCTGGTGCCCACAACTTAAAGGAGATGCTTAGCTTAGCTTATGGTTTCAGTGGATTCAGTCCATGATCAGCTGGCTCCAAGGCAAGGACATCATGGAGGAAGAGTGTGACGAAGCAAATTGCCTAGTTCATGACAGCTGGGAAGCAGAGTAGGGAAACAGTGCTAGAGAGAAAGGGGCAAGGGACCAGACATAGACCCCAAGGCCACACCTCCATGGCCCATGCAGACACATCTAGAAGTATGCTTTACTAATCTACTGAGCAGCTCCCAAGCTAATCAAGTTGACAACCCATCTTAACCACCATACTTAGTCTCCAAAGTAAATTCCATGATTTCAAATGAGATAACATTCAGTTACCTGGAAATTTACAGAACAGAAATGCTGTATCATTTTTCTCAGAAGAAATTATCTTGTCCCTGAATTGCTATATCTAACATTGTGAATTTTATGATTTTTTTGTTGGTAGCAGTGCTGGGAATGAACTCAGGGCCTCCTGCACGCTAAGCACATGTTCTACTACTGAGCTAACTTTAGTCCATGGACTAAGTAATTATTTTTTGAAATGTATCTGCCTTCAAAGATAGAATGTCTTCTAGCAATGAGTGACTAAAAAACCTCAACTTCAACAGCCTTAAACAATAAGAAAATTAATGACCTCAAAGTGTTCCCAAGACAGAGCCACATCAGAGTTAATCCATTCAATTCTACACTTGTCTATGACAAGGTCTGTGTGCTCACCAGCCTCCACCTACCAGCTCTGAGTCACAAGATCCAACCTATGGTCACATCTATTCCATGTCATTCTGCCTTTGTCTCTTTATTAGAGACGAAATCATTCCCAATGGTTACCCAGAATCTCCTTAAACATTCTAGTGGCCACTGCCTGTCTTATGTCAAGCACAAATAGTCACTGATGAGGAAGGGGAAAACAGTGCTACATCAGGGTTCTCCAGCAAGGCCCTTGCAGAACTACCTCCCAGTCTGCTAAGAGATGCAGATGAGCTGGGTGGACAGGGTCAGGGCACAGTAGCTGCCACCTTATTACATAAATGGTTCCTGGGCTCCTACTGCTTGGAGTGTGCCACTGACTCCTGCAGGCACAACCAAACAGGGCAGTAGAAAAATAAAAATGTTTTTCCACAAAGCACTGCAATGCCAGTACAATATGTGGTTTGCCACCAGCTCTTACCATGAGTTTGTATTTGTAGTTCCTCTATGTCTTCTCCCTGTATGTCCACTATTATATATTTAGTGAAGACTGACTTCACATAATTTCCCACATTCACCACACTTAAAGGGATTCTCTGCTATATGAGTTCTCTCTCTCTCTCTTTTTTAGTATGAGTTCTCATATAGTCAGAGTTGACATGCTAACAGATTTTCTGACAGTCATTACATTTGTAGGCTTTCTCTGACTGGGATCTTAAATAAATAGTGTGGGTAACTTTTATAGAAGTTACATTCTTTTCTACGTTCTCCACATTAATGGGGATTCTTTCCTGTGGGATGTCTTTGACAAATATTAAGGTGAGAATTCACATAAAACACCTTCCCACATTCAGTATACTCATGAGCTTTCTTCTTAGGATGAAGGCTCTGATGTTTACTGAAGAGCTGATTTTTCTCCCATAGTAATAGGGATTAAACACAGGCCTTACCCTCAGCCCCTTAATTATACAGAGACAGGATCTCACTGTCACTAAATTGCCCAGGCTGAGTTTAAACTCCTGATCCTCCTGCCTCAGGCTTCCAGCATGGTAGAATTACAGGCATAAGACACCTCATCCAGCAGGAGAGCTGACTTTTTACAAGACTTCTTGCATCCATTGCACATATAGGGTTTCTCTCCTTTTGAAGTTAAGTAATGGATGACAGGGATCAAATTTACAGAGAAGGGTTTGCCACATTCATTCTACTCACAGGTTGCTTCCCCCCCCCCCCGCCGTGTGAATTTTCTGATGTTTACTGAGATTTGACTTTACACAGAAGGCTTTGTCACATTCCTGATGGCTATAAGGTTCCTCCCCTGTGCGAACTTGATCTATAATCAGGACTGACTTGATCATGATATCTCACACTTGGTGCAATGACAAGGTTTCTCTCCTGTATTTCTCTGCTGACATTTAAGGCTGACTTTTTTTGTGTTTGGGACTGGAGGTTGAATCCAGGACCTTAGCACTAAGCTAAATCCCCAACTTTTTTTATTATTATTATTTTGAGACAGAGTCTCAGTAAATCACTAAATTGTCCAGGCTTCACTCAGGCTTACAATCCTCCTGCCTGAGCTTTCCAGAGTGCTGGGGTTATAGGTATGTACCACCACACTTGGCTTAGGGCTAATTTACAGTAGAAAAATTTCCCACACTCAGCACACTTACAGGATTCCATTCCCTGACAGCAAACATTTCTACAAGATTTTTCTCACGTATCACATGCGTATGTCTTCTGGTGTTCAGTGAGGTTTGATTTCACAAAGGACTGGCAACATTTCTGCTATCTGTAGGGCTTCTGCCCTCTGAGAATCTCAGATGGACTCTCAGGCTTCTGTACCCATTGCACCCACTGGAGTTCTCCCTGTGGCCTACCAGTCTGTGAGGGAAGACTTTCTGGAGAGCTTTGCCACATGCTGTATATTCATGAGATTTCTCCTGGATGAGTTCTCTGTGCATCTGTGAGTTGTGGCTTCTGGAAAGTTTCCCCACATGTTATTTTATGTGAGTCCTGTCATGTATGTCCTTTGATGATCAGTGAGGTGTGGATCCCAGTAAGAAAATTTCCTGTAGCACATACATTGTCCTAGGATCTGAAGTGAGCGGAGGCTCTTTGCTGACAGCCTTCTTGCTTTCCTTGGCTTTCTGGGTGTTCTCCCCAGTTTTAACTTTTTAGTGTTTACAAATGGCTGACTTCTCACATTCCTTAACTTGAGGGTGATCAGTCCTTGTCCGAGTTTCATGGGGGCTTGGTGACTGACATGGCATTCATGCCGCCTCCAGACTCCACAGTCATACAGCTTCCCTCTTGTTTTCTCCATCTCTCGAGGGATGGTAACTGCCTGCTCGGGGAAGGCTTTTCTACCATTGCTATCTCCCAAAGGTGGCTGTGAAGCTTGGGCTTCCTATTAATCAAAAGGATCCTCAGTACAAGCTTGTGATTTCCTATCTCAGTTACACTCTTCAAATTTATCAGATTTTTCTCCAGTATGAGGATTTTCTTGCTGATGATCAAGGAACAACTTCCCATGATTAATCTCATTTAGCACCAACACTTGGTTCTGAACCACGTTTCAGAGACATTCCACATTGAGTGTGTCTCCTGAAGAGACTGAGTTTGTATCCAACTCTTAGTGTGTTGCTGTGGAGACCAGAATGCACCACAAGCACCTGTCTTGGTTTTCTTGGCTTCTCTTTATCAAATGGTTTAACCTTTAGACTTCTCAGGATGAGAAGAACTAAGTGTAATTTAAAATGTCAATACATGTCCTTTGTGTGTGATTTATCACTAAAACTATTTTCAGGCTCATGGGATAAAGTCTCAAGTATATATTTCTCCTTAGTTTAGAGAAAAATAAGAAACCACTTGTTTTAATGGAAAGAAGAGTAAAATTAGCAATGAACACATATTTGCCCTTTTAAAAATAATGGCTTTCCTCACTGAGAAGTGAAGGCAGCATTAGCATAAGGAATAGTGAGTGAAGGGCTGAGCAAGAGAGAAGCTCACTGTCAGGCTGAGCCCAGCAGTAACCATGATTGGGAAAGAGAGTGAGAAAGGAGGTCACAGGTCAGCAGTGTTCAGGATGCGTGCCATAGGAAGTTTCAGGCAGAATACCAGCACTCTTGGAGGCTGAGGCAGGAAGATTACAAGCTTGAGCCCAGCCTGGATAACTTAGTAACTTAGTAAAAACCTGCAGTCAATTTTTTTAAAAATAGAGAGCCGAGGCTGTAGCTCCATGTGAAGGCCTGGGTTCAATCCCCAGTATGAAGGAGTGGGAGGAAGAGAAGAAAGAAGAGAAGGAAGAGAGGAAAAAGAAGAAGCTGTTTTAGCCAAAGATAAAGCATCATCTTTATGTAGCAGACCACCCATGTGGCAACCAATGAATAAGATTTATGGGTATTCCAGATACCCTGTAGGAAGCCTACAATAAATACTTTTAAAAATAATTGCCCCCCAACACAAGTCACAAGTATGACACATTTATACCTCAGTGCCTGTTTTTCAGCCTTGGCTAACTTCATTTTTTGCAGAGCCTCATTCAGTTGCTTTGTTGTTACCACCTCAGAAAGACCTGGTGGGGGGCTTTCAGATTGTCCCACCTCATTGCTCCCAGGGTTTGCCTTGGGTGAACTGGATGCCTGGGGTTGCATCTTGTTTAAATGTCTTCTCATTTCTTTTCTTTTTTTAGTTTAATTCCTGGGATGACACTTGTAAGTTGCCTATGGTGGCTTGCTTTATTGGTATTACTTAGGACACTTAGGTAATGATTAATGCTCTGAGGTATCTTCCAGGTATAGCTGGGTTTTGGGTTTTGAGCCTTTCGGAAGATCTTACCTCTTCAGTGTGTTGGAGATGAGAAGTTGCTCATTTGGTTTAGTCCCTGGTTCTTTGGCACTGTGCCACAGTATTTCCTGTGACCCTTAGTTAATCCCAGTCGTGGATTATCAGGGCCAACAGTTATTTAGAACAACTATGCCAATTTTGGCTGTAATAGTACCAGTAGCATCAAACAGCCTATAAAACAACAAACTGAGCTAACCCTTAATTTGCCTTTTGACCGTATGAACTAGATTTGTAATTATTTAACAAAATGTAGAACAAACCAGGTAATTATATGCAATATGTAAGTCAGTAAAGTGTCAATTTTGCCCTCAGTGTTAAAATTTAAAATGGATTAAGAAGAAAATAGAGAAGTGGAAAAAGAGAGATTACAAGTAGGGTTGGAGGACAAAGATGGATCCTGCCAACTTGGGGAAACTCATGCAGAAGACTGAAGGAAAAGATATGTGGATGAGATAAAAGGTAGAACAGAACAGAACCACACCCACAAAGAGGTTAGGAATCATTCTCATACTCATAAAATAAACAATGAAAGAGAGAAATAAAAAACAAACTGCATAAAACAAACAAGAAAAGAAAAACAAATAGTCCACTTCCAGGATTCTCTCTGGGTTCACTAGTAGACAGCCTGTGGAGAGAGAGTCCCGAATCGTGCCTCTGTGTCCCAGCAAGCCAGCTGTTGCTTTATAGGAGAGTAGTAGGCAACCTTAGCAGGCCTGGCCTGAGACCAGACTCACTGGGCTCGCTGCAGTTCAAGCAATTTACATGGGTCTGTGCCCAGCTAGGAGCTGCAGGAGGAAGCCGGCAGCAGTTCTGGTTTCAGGCTTATCTGGCCTGACTCCAAAATGGTTCCCAGCCAATCGCTTTCTCCTGTGGGAGGACTGAGTCCTCTGCATTCACCACCAGCCATTGCAGTCCTCCACATCTGCTGCTACCCTCCACTGCCACATCTCTCTGCATAGGCCTCTGGGATCACCAACCATCACTGTCACCGCGTGCGACCCTAGGTTCCAACAACTCTCACACAGTGAGTCTGGCTGCAGGCAATGTTGCCACCAGCTACTGCCTTCTTCATTGGAGTTTTTCTTTTTACTCTGTAGGCTTCAATTCACACTTCAGATTCTTCCTGGATCCAGGAGGCCCACTCTCTTCCTTCTTGTCTTTGTCACATGCTATATTCCAGTGTCTGGACAGTGACTCTCAAAGAGAGGCTGTTTTCTCAGCTCCTTATTGCTCCACTTCTGGGAAGTCTCTGTGTTGCTTTTGTAAAATCTGGACCATTGAACTCTTTATTTCCTTAAAAATTAGAAGCAATCGCTGCATACTTTTCAAAAACACAATTTTGGAAAGTACTATCTTTATCCAAGCTGGGTGTGGTGGCGCATGCCCGTAACCCCAGCATTTGGGAGGCTGAGGAAGGGGGATTGCCACGAGGTTGAGGCCAGCCTAGGATACATAGTGAATTCAAAGTCAGAACTACATAGCAAGACCCTGTCTCAAAACTTTAAAAAAAGTTTACAATAACTTTATCCAAATACCACTTGAAAAACATTGAGTTTCAAAAAATTTCATAGACCGTTGTTTACTACTTCTGTTGTGGTTTAGATCTGCAGCATCCCTCAGAAGTCTCATGTGTTCAAGTTTTTGTAAGGTGATTGGGTCATTGGGGTGCCACACTCATCAGTGGATTAATGCACTGAAGGGTCCATAACTAAATGTGCTGTTAGGAGGCAGGAACTGGTTGGAAGAGGTGAGTTACTGGGGCTGTAATGTGGAAGGGTGTATCTCCATCTCTGGCTCCTCTTTTATCTCTGTCTCCTGGCAGTCAAGACATGAGTAGCTTCCCTCCATCCAGTTCCTTGTACTGTGCCATTTGCCTTAGAGGTAGCCAAGTATGGACAGAAACCGTGAGCCAAATTTAAATTGTGGGTGTCACATATTGTATCCCTGTAATATGCAGGAGACTAAGACATCTCCCAACCACAACATGTGTTTCTAGAAGATACTATTATATCTCTAATTGCCTTTGATGCAGACATCTAGTTGGTGGCCCTCAAGCAATAGAATTATCTGGAAGCTTTCATTTAAGGTACAGTCATTGATACACATTTGTGCTCCCCGCCTCTTTGGAGGGATCGTGAGTTCCTGCCCAGCCTGGGAACAGAGCAAGACTTTATCTCAGACCAAAAAAATTATTGTTTAAATAAATACATTTTTTAAAACACAGGGTATAGACTGTTAACAATCTCCTGTTATCCAATATGCTGTGTGAACCACTATAAGAATGTGGTGTAGGGCCATGTGCTTAGGACATGCTTTCTAAATAAACCCACCTGCTGGTATAATAGGATAACATCAGTTGTACAGTACACATGAAAGGAAGAGTAAAAAAGAGACTAGGTGGTGATAAAAGCATCCGATAGTAACCATATGCACTTGGGTATTACAGAATATGATCAGGTCTGAGTTTCTTACAGCTCAATCACCAAATGAAATGGAAATTCTACAAAGGAAAGATAAATACTGACTAAAACAGTTAAGAAGTTCTGCAAAATAGAGGTGAAAACTTTAACTCAGACATAGATTTTGTGTGAAAACAACCCTTCAAGCATCAGTTGCCTACCAGACACAGTCCTGAGCCCTTCTTACAGAGGGAGCCAGGCAAAACCTCAAGAGCAGAGGAAAGAGGTACAAGTAATACCGAGGAAACCAGGTTAACTTAGCATAAGTTTTTGAGCAACAGCAATAAACAAACATGGGCTGATGTGTTCATTGTAAGAAGAAGTGTCTTATAGTCAAGTCGTTACCCTGCCCTGAGCAGGACGTATGTCTGGTGAGCTCTCACTCACATTTGTTTTGTTTTCTCCACCGTTTTGCACCAGCAGGATGGCCTATAAGCAGATTTACTACCTGTACAAGTATTCTGACGAACACAGTGAGTACAGGCTTGTCATATTACCCAGAGACCTGTCTAAACAGATACCTAAAACTCATCTGATATCTGAAGAGGAATGGAGGCGATTGGATGCCCAACAGAGTCTGGGCTGGGTTCATTACATGATTCATGAGCCAGAACCACATATTCTTCTCTTTAGATGCCCTCTTCCAAAAGATGACCCCTTCCAAATGCAACAAAAATAAAGTATATCTGGGATCAACAGTTAAATCTTTTTCAAATATAATGTATATGTCTATATATACATTTATATGTCTATATAAAATCATTCATCCCTACCTGTGTATGAGCTTCTTCACAGCAGTAGAGCTCAGTCCAATGCAACTACAAGTAGGTTATTATAAGGTATTGAAGAAATTTCTTCTGGACAATATTTCTTTTAATATAAGTGCCTTTTGATGTTACCTCCTACTGTTGTTAAATAAAGTTTTTTGGAGTTTTTTTTAAAAGAAGTATCTTAAGTAATACAGGAAAACGCTAGGCAAATGGCTTAGTGACAAGACAACACACGTGCTTTAGCTTTAAAATATATAAAAAAAATACCATGGTCCTTCATTCAGGATCTCCCATGTATACCAAAATCCACAGATGCTTGTCTTTTAGATAAAATGACATTATATTTTAGATAAAATGATATTATATGTACATATAACCTATGTTCTTTAAATCATCCCCCGATTACTTATGATACTTAGTAGAATGCAAATGTTATAAAAGTAGCTGTTATACTGTTGTTTATAGAGCAGTGAAAAGACAAATTTGGCTTACATTAAATACAGTACAATTTGTTTCAAGCCATGGTTTGGTTGAACTTGGAGACGTAAGATCTGCACATGCAGAGCCCAAGGGTGCTTATGATTAGAAGTTAAACTATGAGAGTACAAAAAAATAAGGTTCTGGTTTTGAGAGAAGTCATTAGAAAGTAAATATAAGCACAACAGAAGAGTTCTCAAAGGAAAGTAAAAAATACGACACTGCAGAGAGAAAGATGAGTATGACAACTGTTGTTCCCAAGTCTGTCAGCACAAGATAAATGATGCAACCTTGTTAAGCGGAAATAAAGTGAGCAGACCAATTGGGAAGAGATAATGCAAAGGTTAGCTTTGATCATTTTGCCAGTGAAGGACTAAAATGGGCTAGAAAAAAATAGTATTTCAGATGAGACCAAAGTGAAGGAAGGTTCTAGTGTGTGTGTGTGTATGTGTGTGTGTGTGTATTTGCAGAACTGGAGATTGAACCCTGGGCCTTCACAATGCACTACATCCCCTTGTTGAGACAAGATCTTAGTAAGTCACTGAATTGCCCAGGCTAGAGTTGAACTTGCACTCTTTCTGCCTTAGCCTCCCAGAGTACTAGGATTATAGGCAGGCATCACCACACCTGGCTCAGGTGATATCTTCATTACTTTCCTCATTACTAAGACAAAAATACTCAACACCCAAAGTTAAAAGAGGAAAGATTTATTGTAGTTTACAGTTTGTAGTTTCAGTCCATAATAAGCTGGCCCTGAGACAGGGCGGCATGGCAGAAGGACATCACAGAGGAAAAACAGTTCATGGCAGGCCAAAGACAAACAAGTAGCAAGCAACAAGCACTAAGCACCCACATCAGCCCTCTTTCTGTCCCTTATTGTCTATCCAGGCTACCCTCAGGGAAGTAGCACTAACACCCAGAATAGGACACCCTTAATCCTAGCAATGCACCATGAATCAACCCAGCATCACAATCTTGATCCCAGAACCACGTATTCTAGACTCAGCCACTTCTGAAAAGCCCCATCTGTGACATGAGGCTTCGGAACATCTAGTCTGAGGCCATAACAGGTGGCCATTGCTGAAGTACCTGATAAAGCAAAAAGCTGAAACCTCTAGAACCATGAGGTGCTGGGAAAATGTTCTCAGTAGACAGTGGGAGACTGACTTGAGGGATTCTTTCCAGAGGACAGGATAATCACGTGGCCAAGACTGCTTGGTACTGTATCTTAACTTTGTTGTCAAATTTCAGGGTATAAAATATTATTGTACATGACAAGTAAAAAATACTGTGGGGGGGGCATCACTCAGCGACACAGTGACTGCCTGGCAAGCATGAAGTCATGAGTTTGATTCTTTGTACCTCCTTCCCCAAAATATACTGTGTATTTGTGTGGTGCTTGGGAAAGTACTTGCCTGCTCCAAGGCCACAGATATATTCTGCAATGTTTATAATTATGAACATATCCCACTATGCTTTCTATAATATTTTTGTATTTTTCAGTGTTAAATGGATTTCTGAATGTTAAAAGAAAATTTCCCCCTACAATGGATAATTAATTTTCTTTTTTTTTTTTTTTTTCCTGTGCCAGGAATTGAACTAAGGACTTTGTACTTGCCAGGCAGGCACTTGTGCTGCTGAGCTATATCCCTGGTCAGACAATTAATTTTCTCAAAATCACTTACTACGTAATCTCACTGTTGGAATTCAGCTTTCCAGCTAACTATGCAGCTGGTCTGGCTTGTTTCACCCAACCCTCATTACTACAGCCAGGTAACAAGGAGCGGCATGGCAGGTGCAGCCCCTACCTCATCTGCTGACCCTCAGAAATGCCTTGGTTATCTGTACTTTTCACTATATGCATGTTGATATTTTATATCTAATAAGCCAGGGATATAGCTTAGCAGCACAGCACTTGCCTGGCAAGCGTGAGGTCATGAGTTCAAGTACCAGTACCCTCCCAAAAAAATTCACGATGTTTTATATCTAATAATGCTAAAAGCTGAAGTCCCTCATGTTCTGAATTAGTGAGTTCTACTGACTGTCACAAACAACTTTTTCTTTTATGCCTGAAACCCAAAGGAGTTGGGAGACCTTTCTTCCAGTGCCCTTCACCTGGTAGTCCTGAGGGCTGAGTGGAGATGCTTGTCTTGAGAGACCACCTGTCCCCATCTCCTGGAGGCCGCCAAAAGCAGTGACTCAACATGGGAAGAACTGGCCCAGGCTTCAGAGCCCTAGCTTGATCAGAATGACTGGGGCTGAGCACCCCCCAGCCAGGCCCCAGGGGCTAAGAACCAGCAAGTTCCTGTGGACACCTTCATGCTGTGCCTGCTTTCTGCTGTGTGAACGTCACTCTGGTTTCATCTCACTATGAGATTTCATTTTGTCACCTGAACATTGCATATTTTCCTAACGAAGCTTGATGCTTCCTGTTTCCCTGTGACAGCCAAACAGGTGCGATTTGATTGACAGCTGGCATGCCCCTTCCTCTTGATGCCCGGGGCAGTGAGCTCCAGTGTCTTCCTGACCCGTCTTGGGCTGCCTGGCAGCCACACCTGAGACCCAATTCCTGCGTCCCTGACAGGAACCACAACACCCCTATAGCACCCTGGGCTGCTCGGGTGCTGCCACTGCAGCACACCTGATAGGATACAGGGCAGGGAAAGACTAGGCCCCACTTTCCTATCCCCAAGCCCGAGTGGGCCATGACAAACATTCACTGAGAAGCTACTTGCAAGTGGTAGCAGTCACAACTGCAGCCAACCATTTCTGTGAAAATAGCAACAGCTAACCAAGCATCCATTTCTGTGAAAATAGCAGCAGCTCTTAACCAAGCATCCACTTCTCCCTGAGTTCAGTCAGCTTGTTACCATGACAGCTGCAGCTTTCCTGGATGCCTCACAGAAGAGGCCTGAAATAGACCTATTCCAGATGAGTCTGCCTTGCAGCCACACTAGATGAATGCCCTAAACCTGTCTGGATGACCCCACTGCCATCACTTCTCTGAATGCCCCAAATAGGTCCATGAAACACAGGAGATTGCACATGTGTAGGAAACTGCGCCTCAATATAGAAATGTCCTTTCCCTCTTGGTGCACTATTCCACTGTGCAGCAATGCAGGCCCCAGTAAAAGCCTCACCCAGATGGTCCTGTTGCCTACTTGTGAGTCTTATATTGGGTAGAGTGGGGTAAGCAAGTTGCTTTAGGAATGAGCTGGAAACACTAAACACTGTGGTCCTGGAGGAGCTCCAGAGAACATGAGAGCAGTGGAGACCAGAGAAAGTTTCAGAGTGGCAACAGAAGCTTCTAGAAAACTGCAGAGGTGATATGAGCCCCCACTGCTGAGGAGATGATGGAGTGGCTGGGAGCCGGTGGGAGCTATAACACTGAGATTTAAGAGGCATTTGCATTCAAAGCGCAGAGCTATAACACTAAGAGCCAAGAGTACTAGCGCCTAAATCCCAGAGCCACCAACATCATTTCTCGGCATTCCTTTTCAGTTTATCTTCTGGCTTGGGGGTTAAAGTTCTTTGTATGTTTTAATGGCTGCTACAGGGATTGTGATATACACACCCAGCCACTCACAGTATAGTTAGAGCTGACATTTTTCCATTCCAGGTAAAATGTGCAGGGCTTGCAACCATACAGATGCCTGTGCACACCCTCAACTCTGTTCTAGAAAGCATGTATATTATCCTCCATACATTGGTAATCTCACAGGACAATCATACCTTTTATTTTCAACAGTTATAAATATTTCAAGGGACTTAAGAGAATAACTGCCACTTACAGTATTCACCTAGTTACCACTACTATTGCTTTTCCTTCATTTCTCAATTTTCGAGTTTTCCTCTACTATTAAATTCCCTCCATCTTTAAATATTTTAGGAAAAAAATGGGTGTGCTAGTGATGATCTTTCTGTTTTCCTTCATTTCCATCATTCTTAAAAGATATATTATTATTCTAGTTTCTGGATTGACAGACCATCTTTCGCCATGTAAAGAGGTAATTCCACCATCGTGTCTCCATGGTTTCAGATAGGACACCTACAGCCATTCAAATCACTCTTCTCCTCCCTGTAATGTGTCATTTTTCTGCCTTCAAGTTGTTTATCTTTGGTTTCAGTACTCCGATCGTGATGATGTGCCCCAGCCTTTGGCCATCTCTGATGTCACCTCCTACCACTGCCCTTTCAGGTCTTCCCCTTCCTCCTCACTGCTCCCACAAGTCAAACCCTTGCCCCCTAAAGGCAGGGTCCCAAAACTAGACCTGGCTGTTCCTTCTATCTCCCTCAGTCTGCTGTGTCTTCATTGTTCTGTCACTTCCTGACATGGGAATCTAGTTATGCCCATGTTCCCCTACTAGCTTGCAAGGTCTTAACACTCAAGAATGCTGTTTGGTCCTTCACTGAATCTCCAGCACCAGGAACGCAAAGGCACAGAGGGGCCTTCAACAATTTTTGCAAAATTAAATCTTTAATTAAACCTGGGAAGGTTAGCACATTCCTGCTCACCTGAACCACCAGTGGTTCATTCATGACTGTTCCATCACGTACAAATGGATCTAATCACTTACTGGTTTTTTTACTAATAAAATTAATAAAAAGCCATCTGATGGTCAAATGATTTTTGACAAGGATGTGAAGATCATTCAGTAAGGAGTCTTTTCAACAAATGATGCTAGGTAAACTGGATTATTCACATGCAAAATAATGAGTTAGACACCTAGCAAATACTGAAGATAAACCTAACTGAACATGGATCAGAGACTATTATGGTTTAGATCCCAAATGTCCCACAAAAGCTCATGAGTTGAAGGTGTGGTTTTCATTGTAGCAGCGCTCAGAGATGGGGTCTTTTGGAGATGACTGAATCCTGAGGGCTTTGACCTCATGGCTTATTCCACTTGTGGATTTGTGGTTTAGTGGGTTTCAGGAAGGGGCTCTATTATAAAAGCAAGCTTGCTTCCTTCAGTGCCTGGCCACCATGAGGTGAGCAGCCTTCCTCTGCCACGTACTTCTGCTGCGATGTGCTAACTCACCACGGGCCTAAAATCCACCAGACCAAGCCACCACAGACAAACTCTGAAGCACTGAGCCAAGTGAACCTTTCCTCATTTAATTCGACTTTTCTCAGGCACTTGGTCACCACACCACAAAGCAAACACAAAGACCTAACGTGAGACACAAAACTATAAAACTCTTAGAATTAAACAAGGCAAAAGCTTTACCACATTACAGTGGGCAACAGTTGCTTGAATATGACACCAAAGTCACAGTCAACAAAAGATCAATAGATCAAATGGGCTTCATGAAAGTTTTAAAATGTGTATCACTGAGTTCGAGCCCCAGTACAAAAAAAAAAAAAACCAGTTATCACAAGACATTCTCAACTAAGGCAATTCACAGAATAGCCTGGGGAAACTAGTGAGATCCAGTCTCGAAATCACAAATACTACTTCTTATAATTTGACTACAGTTTCTCAAAAGCACCTTTTAATTGAAAAGTTATTTCAAGCTGATTGTGTGAACACCCTTAAAGGAAGTTTGACTTCTATTCATGATTTACTGATCCTAGACACTTCCCATTTGAGAACCCCCTTAATCCCCATCTTCTTTCAAAAGAAACAACCTGAAACTTCCCTGTCTCTGGACGCTGTAAGGTCAGGAAAGACAGAAACCAGCATAACTCTTGGACCAGACTTGTAATGAATCACACCAGGTTAAAAGCTGCCTGGGGTCTGGAGAGACTTAAAGGAAAGGATGCGTGCGAGGCAGGGATGCTGGTTAGGGTAAGCGGAAGACACAAGCAGCCCCCACCCCGCGTCCCACCCAGGCGGTGGCCTCTCACACAAGTCAGCGGGCACCACCTCTGCACCCTTTCTGCGGCTGAGCAACTCGAGGCTGCAGAGGCTTCCAAGGGTGGTGAAAGCCCTCAGCCTCAGCCCGGACTGTGAGCCCTTTTCCTATGTGTCCTGCATCTCTTCTTTGAAGTTGACCGGTGTCGGTCAGAGATTTAGGGGAGGAGGGATTCTCTGCGATTCTGTTCCTGAGTCTGTCTTTTCCACAAATAGGACTGTGCTGACCATTAGGTACGCACCCTGCTGAGTTTTCACTGTTAAAATAAATTATAAGGGAAAAAAAGATCCTGAGATGCTGGATAAGAGTTATGGGACAAAGTAACACAGTAACAAATGTAAAGGGACCCTTGGGGTTGGTGGGAAATGAAATATTCAGTGATTTATGTTCTGTCAACTAGTGAGCTCTTAAATATCGTAAAGGCTGAATCGGTAGCTCACATTAAGAGTGAATAAAATTTTACCTAGATTCCAGATTTGTTGCTGTTGTTGTTTAGTTGTTTGGGAGAGTCCCACTGTATAGTTCAGGCTGGACTTGAAGTCACTTAGGTAGCTCAAGCTGGCCTCGAACTTACGTTATCCTCCTGCCTCAGCTTCATGAGTGGTGGAATTACAGGCATGTGCCACCCTGCCGGGCTAGATTCCAGATTTTAACACTCAGAAGTATACTCTTAAACATAAGTGGATCTTAGAATATAAAACCCATAGATGGGGAAAAACACAACAAAATGACTTCTCATTAAGCTAAGAACTGATTTTCTTTTAGAAAAGCAAACCTTTCCCTTTCTGGTTTAAAATGGGAGCAAACTAAGAAAAGATCTTTGCAACATACATGAAAATGAAAGGCTTTATCATCTTAATTTATAAGTAGTTCTCTCTTTTTTTGTTTTGTTTTTTTTTTTTTTTGTACCAGGAATCACACTCAGGGTGTTGCACTTGCCAGGTAGGCACTTGTGCTGCTGAGCTATATCCCCGGCCCTATAAATAGTTCTTATAAATCAGTGAAAAGTTCAGCATCACCATCCTCCACTCACTACAGAACCGAAAAGAGATCAATTAAAGACACAGCATAAGTGAAAAGTAAGTATATGAGACAGTGGGTTGTGGTAAATACAGAAACTGAATCAGATAGGACCGGAAGGCACCCATGGAGCTCAGCCAACGGCCTCTGAGAGCCACTCACCCGAGGAGCAGGCTGGTGGCACTCCTCTCTGGGACTTTCCAGAGGGCACCGTGGTACAAAAATGACTCTGGTTTGGATTGAAAGTCTGCGCAGACCTGCATCTCGGCGCGACTCTGGGGCTGGTAGGCCCGCCCTTCATCCGCAGGGAACTGCCTGGAGATCGGCATCTAGGCCAGGTCTGTTTGGGCCCGTAGCCCCGCCCTTCACCCCCAGGAAGTCTCCCAGAAAGCAGCATCTCGGCCTGTCTCTTTGGGACCCGAAACTCTCGGACCCGTAGAGTGGCCTGGGCTGTTTGGATCGAAAGTCTGCGCAGACCTGCATCTCGGCGCGACTCTTTGGGACTGGGAACTGCCTGGAGATCAGCATCTCGGCTGGGTCTGTTGGGGCCCATAGCCCCGCCCTTCACCCCCAGGAAGTCTCCCAGAAAGCAGCATCTCGGCCTGTCTCTTTGGGACCCGAAACTCTCGGACCCACAGAGTGGCCCGGGCTGTTTGGATTGGGAATATTGTGGAGACTGGCATCTTGGCCAGGTCTGTTTGGGACCGGGAACTTTTCAGAAACCAACATTCTGGCCTGACTCTTTGGGACCTGTAGG